>APFE030086558.1:0-12660 GCA_000404065.3 Pinus taeda
CTAAGATGGTATCTCAACGAAAGATAATATGTACCAATGATCAAATTGGTATAGTTATGGATGCTAATAGAGTTATCAAAAACAAATATTATTTCTGAAGGAAGAAAAAATATTTTTCTCATGATAGCGGAGGAAACTACGAGTAATGTAGGAAGAACAGTTGTTAAAGCCACACTTTTTCTTTCCAATGTGGTTAGGGAATTCCCTTCCCTTGAATCAAACTCTACCATGTTATAATTCATTCCATAGAAATGCATGCTCGAACGAAAGAAGCGCGATGATAATATTGTAGATGATTTTATTGATGATGGGAGGAAAAGAGAAAAGCGTTTATCTCTAGAAAGAGTTTTTAGTTATTGGATGTCCTACCTTTTTTTAAATATTGTGTCTTGTAAGTTTGTAACAAAAACAATCCAAATGTTTTGTAGATTGGAGAGTTCTTACATGTGCTATTAAAACTTCTCATATGAAATAAAACTATTTGGTTTCTTTTGAGAGATAAGAAGATGAAAAACGGGACTTATGGAAAATTGCAGGCTAGATAGTAAATGCACAAGATTATATATGAAGTTGCCTTTGAAAACATGGTTAGGTTGCTCGATCAAATGCAAGTTCTTAGCATTTTCAATGATATTTTTAGTGAACATGTTGTTTGTGCTTCGAATTTTTTCTCGCATTTGTAAAGGAAACACGTTGATCTTAGTGAGCGAATGTGTAAGTGGAAATTTTGCTGGAATTCACTACTCTAATTGTTACATAGCAGAGTATAGATGCTTCAAGAAGATTATTGGACGAAGATAATGAAAATTGAACCAAGGTGTCGCAGATCCAAACAAATGTTCCTAGTGCATGCATGCCTTTAGAAAAACATGAAGTGCAACAACAACTTGCATGCAAGAATCATGGTTCATCAAAAATTTATAAGTGCGGGTTGGGTCCATGCATGAACATATAAGAAAATTCCAACATCGTTGGTTACAGAACCCACTTTGTTCGCTCCGCTCTGCTGCTGGTCGTGGCAGATATAGGCCGGAAAGAGAAGGATTGGCTTGCTCTAGTATATATATTATGAAAATCCTTTGGCTTGCTTGATGGGCGAACAAAAAAGTAGTAATCATTGTCAAGAAATTATATTCTCTTGTTTTCGTTGGGTGAGAGGAAGGCACTCCACTTACGGAAGGTACCTCTCTCTATGCGGGCCCGTTGCAAGCAAATAGGGTAACGATTGCTCCAGCGACCTGATCCTCCTTGACTAGGAGTAGTGCAAAACTCACTTGAAGTGAGTTGGAACACATGGGAAGTAACTGAGAGAGAGAGAGAGAGAGAGAGAGAGAGAGAGAGACTTGGACCAAGCTCTAGAAATCAACAAAGATTAAGGAAAGATGCACTAGCATATAAAAGTAACTAGAGACATCCTTAGAGAGGATGCTACATGCCGTTCATAGTTTATCTTTGTTGTGTTTATTGGGCTTATTAGTTTGAGCACACATTGAATTTTTAAACTTTGATATAACATAGAAATTATTTTGTTCAAATTTATGATCGTGAGAAATGATAGGAGTGTGGAGATCTAAGATAACCACTTGATAGAGATGTGGAAAATATCGACAAGGAGACCTAGTGTGCGCACGATTTGAGAGAAGGAAGACAATGTTTGTGTCATGTGCATCATAATCTCTTGTTGACAGTTTTGTAGCTGTGCATAGCACTATTAAGAATGTAAACATCATTCCCAAGTATTCTTGGAGAGGTGTGGTAAAAATGAAAGCAAATATAGCGAGGTGGTTAGTATCCTCCCATTATTCCTTGAACGAATATTGTTTGAGGAATGTTGTGACACAAGTATTTGTAGGTAGGTGCAAAAAATGCACAAAATGGATGGGTGCTATATCTCAACTATTAAAAAGATGAAATGTTTGTTCAAATTTCTCCAATGCATTGAGTGAATGTTAGAATCCTTGAGATAGCCTTTGTCCCAACTCTACTAAAGCAACATTAAGGAGTTAGGTCACAATATGTGGAAGAACGTAATGGAGTTTTATTGTGACATTCATAAAGCAATGTGATTGAGGTTGGGATATGATTTCTGAGGAAATGGCTCCACTCTTGGAGAGAAGAGGGAGACCGAATTTTTTGCCAATAGAAGTAATATATTTTAGCCCATCTAAAAGTATATTATTCTCGGTTCTAGAAATGATGGTGATTTGCCCCAATACCATAGTTTAGAAATATTGTCTAGGAGAGGAATATAGGCAAGGAATCATGGTATGCATGTGATTTCTTGTATTCCTTCCCAAACAGAAACTCAAGAACATAAAATAGAGATTACACATTTGTACAAATTCCTTTGAAAGGAAGCATGGAGTCATGGTGCTTGCTAGTGCTACAGAGGAAAGAGAATGTGTATCAATGATAAAATCAGTATTGGTGTGCATGTTATTAGAGTTAGTGAAAAAACGTTTTATGCTTGAAAGAAGACAAAAATATATGTTTCACAAGAGCCTAACAGCTGGGAGCAATGTAGGAATTATTAACATGTTTCCTTTCGCTAATGTGATTAGGGAATACCATGGCCTCTAGTCAAAGGCCACCATGCTATACTTCTTTCCATGGAAAAGTATGTGGAAGATGGAAGAAGTGAGAGGAATGGTATTGTAGTGGGATTGATGGATGATTGGAAGGAAAATAAAGACATTTATAGCTAGAAAGGGTTGTAGCTATTGGATGTATGCCTATTCTAATATTTTGTCTCCTCAAGGTAGGGAGGAAAGGCACAAGGTTATGTATGAAGGTGCCTTTTAAGAGATGGTTAGATTGTTGGATCAATTGCACCTTGTTAGCATTTTGAGTGATATTGATAGAGATCAAGTTAGTTTGTGGCAATATTTTTTGGCATGAGAGCAATCAACTAATGTGCAAGTGAAACCTTAGTTGGAATTGACTAGTGGAAAATAAACTTGATGTTGCAAACAAATATTCCTAATATATACAAGTCTCTAAAAAAAATAAAAATCCACCAATATAATATTAAGATATTCTATTAAAGCAACCATTTTATATAGTACATTATATTTTTTAACTTGTTTATATCTTTAAAAATAAATAAACCAGATTTTTTTACCTTTATCATATTATATACAAATAATAATAATAACTAGGGAAGAAATTAAAACATTAATATCAAAGCAAGATTTGTGAAAGTAGGTAAACTTGGATTTCAAACTCAACGGCCACATTTCAAATTTTATGAGAATGATTTAACCGCCTCACCACGGCCAGCTTGTCCAGCTTGTCGGATTCCAAAATCTTTAACCATATGAACTGGAATCCCATAATATAATTAGTATAAGCCGGCTGCATTTGGGAGGCTGTACAGGTGAAGCGAGGCGAGGATGGGCATCCTATCCTTGTGACAGGAAATAAATGCAGAGAGGAGCCAGGCATTTGAGAGTCGGCCTTGCTTTCTACCATCCCTTACCTTCCCTCATTATGCCTTGCCTTGACCTCTGGTACTGTTCCATCTGATGGTGCTAATTGTGGAGCTTCACAATTCACTTTTTAAAATAATTTTAAAAAGTTGAAATTTTATGTTTTGGTGTAGTGAATCGTTAAAAAAGTGTTTGATTTTATGACATTTAATTCTATAATTTTAAATTACTTATAGAGCTATCCTTTTCGTTTATTTACCACTTTGTGAAAGCTATCATTGTCCTTCATTTTATTCGTTGTGCCCTTGTTTTCTGCTTTATCCAGGGGGAATCTGTCAATAGGTGCCCATGTTCATGGCATCTATGACATCTCAACGAAATATGCTCATAGTCTACTGTTTGCACCCATTTTTTGTCAAAAACTTCCAAGATTATCTCATCCGGAAGGGCTCCAAATAGATCCATTTCCACACATATCCTTGCAAAGGAAGTGTAGTGTATTTTCCCCTTGTTGTGGCTTCAGAAGCTTTGACAAAAGACCTAATTTATTGCCTATAGCAGTTAATGATTCTGTTTGCCAGTAATCAAAAGGTAAAAAATAGAGCCTTACCGAGACTCGTACTTATGTAAAAGTCTCTCGCTTCGGGACAAAATTCATCATCCATGGCCACATATAGAGGCCAGTTGCTTCATAGAAGTAGGGCCCTCTTTCAAACATGTTTTGTTTATCTACAATAGTTTAAAATAAGATTACTTGGGAAATTTGTTGATGTTTTGAGAAACATGGAAATTAAAAAAAAAAAAAAAAAAAACAAAAAACAAAATGTATTTTGTGCTTCTTGATATTATTAATCTTTATATTGTATATCTAAACTATATTTGTTTGAAGTGTGTTATTTTTTGAAATGATTTAAATTTTTTTAATTAATTAATGAATACATGTGTGAAATTTGTGTATTTTAAAATAATTTTAAAAAGTTGAAATTTTATGTTTTGGGGTAGTGACTTGTTAAAAAAAAGTGTTTGTTTTTATGACATTTAATTCTATAATTTTAAATTACTTATAGAGCTATCCTTTTCGTTTATTTACCACTTTGTGAAAGCTATCATTTTCCTTCATTGTATTCGCTGTGCCCTTGTTTTTTGCTTTATCGAGGGGGAAATCTGTCAATAGGTGCCCATGTTCATGGCATCTATGACATCTCAACGAAATATGCTCATATTCTACTGTTTGCACCCATTTTTTGTCAAAAACTTCCAAGATTCTCATCCGGAAGGGCTCCAAATAGATCCATTTCCACACATATCCTTGCAAAGGAAGTGTATTTTCCCCTTGTTGTGGCTTCAGAAGCTTTGACAAAAGACCTAATTTATTGCCTATAGCAGTTAATGATTCTGTTTGCTAGTAATCAAAAGGTAAAAAATAGAGCCTTACCGAGACTCGTACTTATGTAAAAGTCTCTGGCTTCGGGACAAAATTCATCATCCATGGCCACATATAGAGGCCAGTTGCTGCATAGAAGTAGGGCCCTCTTTCAAACATGTTTTCTTTATCTACAATAGTTTAAAATAAGTACTTGGAAATTTGATGTTTGAGAAACATGTATTTTGTGTGTATGATATTATAATTTTATATTGTATATTAAACTATATTTGTTTGAAGTGTGTTATTTTTTTTGAAATGTTTAAATTTTTAATTAATTATGAATACATGTGTGAAATTTGTGTATTTTAAAATAATTTAAAAAAGTTGAAATTTTATGTTTTGGGGCAGTGACTCGTTAAAAAAAAGTGTTTGTTTTTATGACATTTAATTCTATAATTTTAAATTACGTATAGAGCTATCCTTTTCGTTTATTTACCACTTTGTGAAAGCTATCATTGTCCTTCATTGTATTCGCTGTGCCCTTGTTTTCTGCTTTATCGAGGGGGAAATCTGTCAATAGGTGCCCATGTTCATGGCATCTATGACATCTCAACGAAATATGCTCATAGTCTACTGTTTGCACCCATTTTTTGTCAAAAACTTCCAAGATTATCTCATCCGGAAGGACTCCAAATAGATCCATTTCCACACATATCCTTGCAAAGGAAGTGTATTTTCCCCTTGTTGTGGCTTCAGAAGCTTTGACAAAAGACCTAATTTATTGCCTATAGCAGTTAATGATTCTGTTTGCCAGTAATCAAGAGGTAAAAAATAGAGCCTTACCGAGACTCGTACTTATGTAAAAGTCTCTCGCTTCGGGACAAAATTCATCATCCACTGCCACATATAGAGGCCAGTTGCTGCATAGAAGTAGGGCACTCTTTCAAACATGTTTTCTTTATCTGCAATATTTGTGAACACTATCGTGAAGAATCCCTTTGATCCAAGATGTAGGTCAATGCTTCCTTTAGGTTTCCAATGATATTTGACCCACGTCTGTAGAGCTTTTTCAATGGGCCATAAACCCTTGAATTTACAGATGATAGAGAAAGTCCTCATGTCTTGTTGATACTAAAACGAACAATGGCCTTTTTACCTGGAATAATAAAAGATCACGAGAGGTTCAGATCGCCTCCAAATTAGACAGATTCATCACCTCATAAGATCTTATGCTTATAGATAAGGAAATAATAGTGAGAGTTCTTCCTTTTGGAGTCTGAGATCATTGGCCAGTTCAACTCGAAATCAAGGGCATAGGTGCTCCTAGGAACAAGGCTTTCAGATTCGAGAATATCTGGCTTTCCCACTCAGAATTCATGAGCAACATTGAAAATTGGTGGTCAAAAGGTTCGCAGATCCAAGGAACAAGAATGTTCCTTCTGCATAAAAGATTAAAGCACATCAAAGTCAGGCTTAAGGATTGCAACAAGAATGATTTTGGCAACATCTTTGTGGGAAAAAAATATGTGGAAATCAAAATGTAGGAACTCAACCAAGCTCTAATCGCAGAAGGCTTTGATAAAGTCAAAAGTGAACAAGTTGATAGAAATCATCAAGAATGGGAGAATTTGTGCAAACATGAGGAAATCTTTTGGAGGAAAAATTTAAGAGTTCAATGGCTGAAAGAAGGAGAGCGTAACACTAGATTTTTTCAGAGATCCACCATGGTTAATAGAGCTCATAACACAATATCTTCGATCAAGGACAGCGACGGGAAGCTTCATATCTCCCATGAGGATATAAAAACTATTTTGGTTCAGTACTTTTGTGGCATAACTCAGGGAAACAATTCAGATAGAGAGCAGTTCATGAGGGAAGTAACTAATCACATTCCTAAGGTCGTGTCTAGAGAGGACAATTTCAATCTTAACAGGCCAGTAACGGAAGAGGTGGTTACTGAGGTCCTCAAAGAAATGCGGAATGGCAAAGCGCCCAGCCTCAATGGTTTTAATGTGGATTATTTTAAAGCTTGCTCGAATATAGTTAAAAAAAGATATTTTAAATGTAGTGGAGGATTCCACGTTGAACATAACTATTATGAAAGTGCTCAATACCTCCTTCATCTCCCTAATCCCTAAACAGGACATCGCTCAAACCCTCGACAAGTATAGACCCACAGCTTTATGCAATGTGGTATATAAGATCCTATCCAACGTAGTGGCCAATAGGCTCAAACCTCTACTTCCTTCGTTTGTTTCAGGGGAACAATGAGGTTATGTGGAAGGTAGACAAATTCTAAATAACATTATTCAAGCTCACAAGGTGGTTCACTCGTTAACTAGCAAGAGGCACGTTGGTATCATTATGCAACTCGACATAGCCAAAGCTTATGACAAGGTGAACTGGCCCTACATCAAGAAAGTTCTAATTGCCCTTGGGTTTGATCACAACTGGGTGAGATGGGTTATGGCCCTAGTGACTTCGTCTAGCTTTTGAATATTGGTGAATGGATCTCCCTCAAAGATTCTCATTCCTTCTAGAGGCCTCACGGAAGGAGACCCGCTTTCTCCATTTCTTTTCATCCTTATGATGGAAGGACTTGGTCAGTCTATCAAGCACGCTAAAGCAATGGGTAAGATCAAAGGCCTTCAACTAACAGAGAATGGTGAGGCTCTAACTTATGAACGATTTGTAGATGACACCATGTTACAGGGAATCCCCACAGTCAGAGAGGCTACGACATACAAACAAATCCTGAATGATTTTGCGAGGGCAACAGGAATGGAAGTTAATTTCTCCAAATCAAAAATATTTTTCTTTAATCCAATATTGCTATTGAGAGAAGTATCTACAAAATTCTAGGTTCTAAACGGTACTCCCTCCCCTCTAAATATTTGGGAGTTCCTCTAACTGTTAAACTAATGCACAAGAGCATTTGTGAACCATTAATCAATAGGATGCAGGGAAAGGTCAGAAAATGGACAATCAGAGCTTTAAATCTCACCGACAAGTTGGTTCTTACAAAGGTTGTACTACAATTTATCCCTGTGTTTATGTTATCAACCGTCCCTGCTCCAAAGGGAGTTTTGCACCAATTCAAAAATATCCAAAGAGACTTTCTTTGGGGCAAGGAGAGTAGGAAGAAATGGGCCTTAGTTTCATGGGAAAAACTCTGTAGAACTAAGCACTATGGGGGCCTAGGCTTGGATGACCAGGAGATTCTCAATAATGTTTTAGGGGCCAAACTATGGTGGTGTTGGGTTCATGATCCAAAAGCTCAATTGGCAAGTATGTGGAAAGAAAAATATGCTAGCGTGTGGCAAACTAGTGACCTCATAAGAATGTCTGGAAACATAAAAGGGTCCTACATGTCGAATAAAGCCTAGGAGAATGGGAGCCTAGTATAAAAAACAGGTTCTGGGAAATGAGAGAGGGAGATCTAGCACATTTCTCGGAGGATAGATGGCAACAAGAACCAACATTGTTAAAGGAGTACTTTTTGAGCCTTAAAAATGAAACAGATACCCAAGGCTTAAATAAGGTAAATGATTTCTCAGATCATACTCAAAATATAGAAAAGTGTAGAATGTGGAGAAACATTAATTGCAGAGATGATAGGCCCTTGAATACAAAAGCAGGAGAACTTAGGAGAATGTTGGAACAAAGGATGATCTTAGTAGCACGCATGTAGGATCAACTAAGATGGGGCAACAATAAAAAGGGCACCTTTAGCCGAAAGGAAGCAAAAGGTATTCTCTTAGTGCTCGATTCCCATGTTCTCGATAAGACCTGGCAAAAGCTTTGGAGGCACCAAGGGTGGATGAAGACCAAACTCTTCATGTGGTTGGTTCATCACAAGAAGATCTTAACTTGGGACAATATCGGGAAGAGGGGTATTCTAGGGCCTTCTATATGCCAGCTCTATAAAGCTTAAGAGGAGACAATGGAGCATATTCTCAATAGTTGCATTTCACCTCCTCGTTATGGGATTTATTCACTACCATTTTTCAACAGATCGATAGGGACAAAAGGAGTATCATCAATACCCTCAATAATTGGAGAAGAAACTTTTTGGACAATAAATTCCTCGGCTTGGCTTGGGCCCTAACGCCAAGCTTCATTATATGGAATGTCTCGAAAGAAAGAAACAAGAGAATATTCAAGGATGAAAAGAATCCCACTCATCCAATGTTTGAGCTGACACAAAAACACCTCAAGGAGACAGTTGGCTCCACAGTTCGTCATCACCCTAAGAATCCTCCCTTAGAGGCCTATTTGCGAATTATGAGACAATTGGGTATGGAGGGGCTCATCCGTCAAGGCCTAGATAGGAAGGTGATCACAAATGATGCAGAGGACTTTTGACGTCCTCCTCCAACACGTTTTTTGAAATTCAACATTGATGGCACTTCAAAAGGCAACCTAGGAACTACTGGTTTTTGAGGGATTTTAAGGGATGACGAACGAAGCATTATCTTTTACTTCTATTTCCATTTAGGAAGAGCTACCAACAACATGGTAGAATTAATGGCTTTTGGAACAATGCTTAGAGATTCTAAAGCACGACAACCACTTAAATGTAATTATAAAAGTGTACTTCGAGTTAACCGTTAACTCTGTGAAAAGAATTAGCTTTGGGGCAGTGCCAGAGAGAGTTTCAAAACAATGTGGCTAATCCGTGTTTTCCAAAGAATTCAAAGTCACCTCCTTGGTCTTTGCAGAGTAAGTTTCAACCATGTTAGAAGAAAAGCCAATACGCTGGCGGATATCATGGCCAACCAAGGAATGTGCTGTATAGAAGGCGAGGTTTTGAGGGAATGGCAGGAGTTGCCTCAGCGCAGATTAAAGGATCTTTGTCTCAAGCAAGCGAAAGAGGATATGGATGTATTTCGTAATAGAACCAAGGCACGAAATGAGTAAATCTCAAAATGATTCACCTTTGTTCTTCAGACGGTTCTTTGGCGGGCGGCCTCAAAAAACCTCTCTGCTCGTTAACGAGATTTCTGAGTGTGCACGTTGGGCACACTGTAGTAAGGATCACAACATTCGAGGGTTTCAGGACAGGCACAACAGAAAGAATGCGAGGGACGCGAAGTACGTCTTTTCTAACAGTCGCAAGTTACATCATTTTCTTTTTCAAGTTACATAATTTTCTTTTTTGGGAAGGAAAACCACTTCTATGGTGGTTTTCGGGTGATCACATGATCCTTAAGCAGGAAATAGTTTATTCAATTTGGAAACAATTCCATTCAGCGTCCTACACATGGCTCGGGGGTGGAAAAGAACATCGCCTCCCCCCCGCACTATTGTTCGGAAACCTTGTTCCATGCGATATGTCTCCCAACCATTGGATTTCACGGGCCAGATCAACGGTTAGGATCAACCGTGAAGTTTGGTGGGGCTGCACCGTTAAACACCATTCATCTTCGTCAGGTGATTTCTTCATCAGCGGGTGAATTTCACATGGTGATTGGATGGGCTGGATTTATATTGCAATTCACACAAGGAGGCGCATGGAAGACTCCATGGTCTTCTTCGGTTCTTCTGTCGGCTTAGCGCAACTTTGTTTGTTCTTTCAAGGGTTTGAGGATAATCTTTGTTAGGTTGAGGGGCTCGCCGAAGGGGGGTAGCATTATTTTGCCTCTGTCCACAGTGTGGCGTGGACTTTCGTACATTATGTAAATTTTCGTTGATTTAATGATATAGAAGGTAATACTCTTGCTTCAACAAAAAATAAATAAAAGTCCCCAGAAATAATCCCATCTACTAGGAGGGAAGTATGTAACACATCATAAAATCCATTTACACATACTAGAGTGAAGACTTTCCATATTCTTCAACTTAATAAGAAATGCTCACATGTTTGGTGAATAGGGTGGGTTGGCCACCCCACAAACCCTCTCAAATTGAAATATGAAGCAAACGGGTATTGAGCTATCCTCCCAACCTTATGGTTACTCCTAATATCCACCTCCATGAGGGGATAAAACAATGGTCATTAATATGTATAAACAAATAATTTTAATTAAAAGAATCAAATTATATATTTATTATATCTAAACATTTCATTGAAAATGGGAAATAGAATTAAATGTCTCATAACCAAATACATTTTTAATTTTTTTACAAGTTACACTCCCTTACACATCAAATTTCAATGGATTTAAATTATTTTTAAATACTCAAATTGTACAAGCATGTATTCAACTTAATTCAAAAAACATATAATATAGCTTACAAAACTCACACCTTAATTACCTAAAAATTTAAACATTTCAATAGAAATTCACACATCTTTTTTAATAATAAAAAAAAAATACAGTTAAATATACAATATAAACTTATAATATCACACAAACAAAATACAATTTTTTAAATGTTCATGTTTCTCGAACATCAAATTTCCATGTAGTTGCATTAATTTAAACTATTGTAAAACACAAAGTGTTGGTTTATTATATCTAAACATTTCATGAAAAAATAGGAAACTATTGGGAAAGCATAATGAATATGGAAGTTAAAATTATAGAATTAAGTGATATACAATCAAAAATGCATTTTATCTTTTTGCTAGTCACTCCCCAAGACATGAAATTTCAATGTATTTGTACTACTTTAAAATACACAAATCCTACACACTTCTATTCAAATTAATTCAAAATACATATAATATAGCATACAAAAAGAACTATACAATAAATTTAAAATTTAAACATTTGAAAGAAAATTCACACATTTTTAAACAAATATAGTTTAATATACAATTTAAAATCATAATATCATACAAATACAAAACAATTTTTTTAAAAGTGCAAATCTCTCAAATATAGAATTTTCAATAACTTACATTATTTTAAACTATTGCAAGACACATACTACTAATTTGTTATATCTAAACCTCTCTTTTTATTAACCCCACTCCCCCAAAACAACAAATTTCAATGTATTTAAATTATTTTAAAATACACAAATTTTAAGTTGAAATTAATTCAATTATTGTAAAACAAACAATATTAATTTATTATATCTAAACATTTCATGAAAAAATCTTAGACTATTGGGGAAAGGATGGCTGAATATGCAATTTGAAATTATAGAATTAATTGTCATACAATTGAATCAATAGTTTTTTACAAGTTACTCCCCCATAACATCAAATTTCAAGGTATTTAAATAATTTTACAATACACAAATTTTACACATCTATTCAAATGAATTCAAAATACATATAATATCCCATATAGAACTCTCGAAAGAATTAATTAAAAATTTCAAGAAAATATCACATATTTTTTTATAAACAAATATAGTTCAATATAAAATTATAAAATATTAACACAACCACACTCTTATTTTTTTTAATGCTCTCTCAAACATAAAATTTTTCAAATACTTGCCCATCACCTTAAACTATTGTTTAAAAACACACACTGTTAGGTTATTATATCTAAACAATTCATTAAAAATATAGCTCTATAAGTAATTTAAAATTATAGAACTAAATGTCATAAAATCAAATACATTTTTTTTTAACTAGTCACTACCTCAAAACATCAAATTTCAACTTTCTAAAATTATGTTAAAATACACAAATTTCACACATGTATTCATAATTAATTAAAAATTTAAACATTTCAAAAAAAATAACACACTTCAAACAAATATAGTTTAATATACAATATAAAATTATAATATCATAGAGACAAAATACATTATTTTTTTTTAATTTTCATGTTTCTCAAACATCAAATTTCTAAGTACTTCCATTATCTTAAAATATTGTAAAAGATACAGTGCTAATTATTTATTATATCCAAACATTTCATGAATAATATTCAAGTATTGGTGAAAGCATAGCTTAATATG
>APFE030086574.1:0-12468 GCA_000404065.3 Pinus taeda
TTCCTTCCAAATTGTCCAGAAAAGGAAGCCTGGGAGAATTGTCCATAACGCATTTAGAAGTTTGCTTTTATATGGCTTAGGGGGCCAATTGCAGATTGTGCCTTTGATATCCCCTAAGATTCTGCTTGGTCTCTGAAATATGAAGGTGAGTTTTTCCCATAATTGATTAGCCATGTAGCAGGAGTCCATGAGATGTTGAATAGTTTCTCCTTGTTTTTGACAATTAGGACAATAAGAGGGTCCCTAGAATCCTCTTTTAATTAAATTATCCCAAGTGAGAATTCATTGATGATAGAGCAACCAAGTGAAGGTAGAGATTTTGGGCCATATTCTTATAGTCTAGAGACAAGTCCAAGCAGGATCAATTGGTTCCTATGTTTGGAGCATCAGCTTATATGCTTCTTTTGTTGTGTAAGTTCCCCTTGGGGTGTAGCCCCATCTCAAAACATCTTTTCCATTAGTACATCTGATTTTCCTGCTGGTGAGTTCTTTGTTACAGGCTTCAGTTTCATGTTGTACTATCTGTTCAATAGGTTTCCATTGCCTAAAGCCTTGATTGGTACTTTGTGTCCATTAGTGTGCTACATGGTCAGTCTGGTTGATGTTGTTTCCATCAATAGGGGGAAGGATTCCTGCAATTTTTGGTCTCTGTTGCCAAGAATCCATCCAAAAATGCGCAGTTTGCCCATCTCATATCTCCCATAAGTTGTGCTTTTGTATTAGCTCTCTATGTTGTTTTGTTGCATTCCAGATTAGAGATCCTGTGTCTGTAGTGGTGATTCTAATCAACTCTTCCTGCAGATGATTGTTCACATATTTTTCAGTCCATATTTGGGCCCATGGCTTCTGTGGGATTGAAACCCAGTGCCACCATATTCATGCTCCCATTAATGTGTTACTGTGTTGTGGGTCTCGCAATCCTAGACCCCCTTGCTTCTTTGGGGTGCAGACCGTGACCCATTTTACTAACGCCCATTTATAGTTTTGTCCTGTGGAGCCCCATAAAAAGTTGCATCACAAACTTTTGATCTTTTTGAGTGCCCATTTTGGTGCTGCAAGAACTGAGAAGAGATAGAGAGGCATGGATTGTAAAATTGCTTTTATTAGAATGATCCTGCTTGCCATGTTGAGAGTTCTGTAGGTCCAAGATGATAAGCGGCTTTTGATTTTCTCAATGAGTTTTTGCCAGGATGCATGCTTTAAGGTTGAATCTATCAATGGAGCACCCAAATATTTAGATGGAAGTTTAGCTTGTGAGAATCCTATGATTATGGTGATTATTCTTTGAGTGGAGGATTTGAGATTTGGCAGTATTAATGGTGGTTCCTAAGGTCCTTGAAAAAGTTTCTAGCAGAGCTTTGAAGGTGCGGGCTTCATTGACAGAAGGATGTCTAAATAACATATTGTAATCAACAAATTGTTGATGAGTTATAACAGTGGTTCCATGGGCAAAAATGCCTTTGAGGTTGTGAGATTGAACAACATTCTTTCTAAGGCAACCTAGACCTTCTGCCATAATACTAAAGAGGAAGGGGGATAAAGGGTCACCTTGATGAATTCCTCTGGATGGGGAGTAGGGCTTGGAGGGGATTCCATTAACTAGGATGGAGTAGAAGGGGGAAGATATGATATTCATAAGCCATCTAATCCAGGTCAGACTAAAGATGAAGGCAATAAGCATGTGTTTTATATAAGACCAGCTTAGTTTGTCGAAAGCTTTAGAAAGATCGATTTTAAGAAGCATACCAACTTGTTTGTTGCTCTTTAAGGAGTGAATGATTTCATGAGTCAATATGATGCCATCCAATATTTGATGTCCTTCACCATAGCTAGATTGTTTTGGTGAAATGAGAAGAGGGAGAAGCGGTTTGAGGCGATTAGAAATGACTTTCAAAATGATTTTGTATATGACATTGTATAGAGCGATGTGCTTGAACTTCTCCGGAGTACTCGGCTGATCTTCTTTGGGGATGAGAGCTATGAATGTCACATTCAGAGAAGGAAGTAGCCAATGCATAGCTTGTGATTCTTCTACCACATTATAGACTTCGTCTTTGATTAAATCCCAAAAATGATGGTAGAAGTTAGAGGTGAAGTCATCAGGTCCTAGAGCCTTCCCATCTTTCAATTGATCTGAAGCTGATTCTACTTCCATCAAAGTAACCGGTCGCAGCAAGAGCTGATTGTGCTCCTCTGTTATAATTCTAGGAATATGCTGGAGTATTTCATTTATTGCAGGTTGTCTGTGTGTAGGCGGCTCTTGATGTACTTTTTTGAAGTGATTAGTGAGCTCTCTCTCAATATCTTCTTATTTCTCCATTCTCTCTCCCTGTGGATTTTGAATATGTGAGATGGTGTTATTCTTTATTCCTTGGATAGTTGCGTGGTGAAATAATTTGATGTTTCTTTTCCCTTCTTTTAGCCATCTAATTCTTGACTTTTGTTTCCAGAGCATTTCCTCTTGTTTCCTTCTTTCTTCCAATTGTGTGAGAAGAGCTTGTTCTTGACTTGCTAAATTCTCAGTTCTGCCTCCTGCATTGATTTTTTGCTGTAGCTCTATCATACTTTGCTCGAGCATTTTTTGATCTTGAAAGATATTACCGAATGTGGTGTGATTCCAGTACTTGATTTGCCTTTTGATATGCTTCAACCTCTATTGGAATTTATACATAGTTGAGTCGCCAGTGGGAATAAAGCTCTCCCATGCTGATTTGACCATATTTTTGAAATTAGGGTGAGTGAGCCAAAAAGTTTCAAATCTAAATGGTTTCTTGTTTGAGTTTCCAAGATCCTTCCATTGTAGGGAAATAGGCCAGTGATCTGAGCCGACAATGGGGAGTATTGAGGCGGTAATATCACCTCCTAGATGTACTGAGTTATCTGAGTTAAGGTATCTTTCCAACCTGGATGAGATTTGTTGAGAGCTTGTCCTTTTATTATTCCATGTGAAATTACCATTATCAAATGGTAAATCAATTCGCTAGTTATTTTGAATGTATTCTTTGAAGCTGCTACTTTCACTGTCCAGGTTCCTTCTACCTCCTAGTTTTTCCTCTAGCTAAGTGATCATATTGAGGTCACCGCCTATGATCCAGAGTGGATGTGTTCTTGTGGAATTGAGATTTTCTAGTGATTTTATCGGCATATTCTTTTGCATAGTATCTTGAGGGAAGTATACATTTGTCAAGTGACCATGTATATTAGTTCCAATGAGGTGAAAAGTGGCTTGGATAAAATGATGAGAAGCATGGAAATATGTAAGGGAGATGTGTTGCGTATTATGGGCTATAGCAAGCCCCCCCGAAGCTCCCGTTGCATCTAACGTGACAGTTTGGCATCCTGACCAGGCTTTGGATAAAATGGAAGCTAATGTGATAGTATTATAGTTTGTTTCATGCATAAAGCAAATATGTGGTCTTTCATGCTGTATCATGTTCTTTATCATCCTGTATTTCCCAGGACTATTAAGTCCTCGAATATTTCATGAGATGAGCTTCATGGTTGACCAGTAGGTAAGGATATGTAGTATTTAGTCAACTTGGAGCACCTTCCAGACTCCACTAGCATTTCCCCAGTGAGGATGGTGCATTGTAAATCTGTCTTTCTACTTATTTTCTTCCCATCTTTGGTAATGTGTTTCCCGTTCCAGCTGCTTCCTTGTTGTATGCCCAGTGTGCTGTGCTAGTGCACTCTTGAGAGTACTACTTCCAGATTTTCAAGTTGCTTGTCTGGTATTTTGTTGAACTCTTTCTTCTTGCATGCTTGTTCTAGACTGAAAATGCCTAGGTCCCCTAGATCAAAGATTTCAGGTTCTTCTTCCATGAGACTTTGTTGACTGCCCTCATCCATGTGGTGGGTTGTATTGAGTGGGTCTATCAGCAAGTTGTCAATGTCCATTCCTTTTGCGGACTAAAGGGCTTTGTTATGATCTTGAAGGGGTATGGGTTGCGAGGTTGTTGGTTGCGGATCTGAGTTATTTGCTAATGATGGTTGACTAGCATCATTAGGGTTAGGTACATCAAAAAGTTTGGTGGATTGTGTAGAATTTGTCTTACCTATATTGGAAGGATCTGATTCTGGCATATCTAGGTTTGAAAGAAGGTCCAAACTATTGCTGGAGGATGGTGCATCAAAGGATGGTATTACATTTTTTGGTGTTGTAGGGGGTTTTTATTATGCTTCTTTCTATTAGAAACTTTGGTAAACCCTTCCACATCAGATTTCCCCCCATAGTCTGTAGATTTAGGAGGGGAATTTAGAGGAAAATCATGGAATAGATGTCCATGGGTGTGGCATTTCCTGCATCTAAAAGGCACATGTTCATAATCTAGGGGTTGAATCCATTCAAAGTCATCGTGAAGGAGACTTACTGAATCCGTGAGTGCCTTTTCGAGTTTCATATAAACGCAAATGCGAGCATATGAGGGGTACCAACGAAGCTTTGTTTGCTCTACAGTCTTTATGAATTCTCATAGCCCATTGCCAATAGCTTTAAGTGATTCTTCATCCCAGTATTCCAGAGGTAAGGGATACATGCGAATCCATACTGGTGCCCAACTGAAGTCTTCCTTGTCTGGATTGAATCTTTCTATCCAGTCTCGTAGATATAGACCCGTTGCATTGAAGAAATAGGGTCCTCCATGTAGAACGCGATTTCTGTCTTCAATGCAGTTGAAGATGGCTGTAAAAAAACCTTTGGGGCCTAGCTGTAGGGTAACATGTCCCTTGGGCTTGCACTTTGAGGTTATCCATCCTTGCAGAGCTTTTTTGGTGGACTAGTAGCCTATAAACTTACCTATCAGTGCATGGTCTTTCATATATTGTATTTCTGCTTTGATTTTGTGACTAGGTAACTCAATCTTGGGTCGTTCTATTGTAATGGGCTTGCAAGTGGAAGGCGATGCCTTCTTTGGTTTTTTAGGTGTTGCACGGTTATTTTCTGTTTCATTGTTCAGAACTTCTTGTTTGTTCTTCTCCTGCTGTTGTGTAGGCTGTACCGATGGCTGTTCTGCGCTTCCAGTTGAGGGCTGTTCATTTCCGTCCCCATGTGGCTGATTTCCATTGTTGCAGCCTATGGGGGGAGGCTCTATTGCCTCCCCCATTGGGATGTTCATTGGTTGTTTCTACCAGATCCACCAGACCCTCGTTGGCAGCATTACTGCTTAATCCTGAGAGATTGCTTGCTCTGTCTCTGCGCTGTGTAAGGGTTTGTCAGAAACCCTAGTCTGCTCATACAATATATGTTGCATGAGAAATGATGTTAAAGAAGTATGTTTTAATATAATATTAAAACATATAGAATATCATTTTATCTCATTTTAATATACAATATTATGTTTTAGTTATATGTTTTAAAGGATAAGTTTGATTAGCATATTAGTAATGTTTTAATAATAGCATAATAAATTAGATTATGTAGATCTTTATTTGTAAAATTATACATTAACATTAATATTATCTTATATATTTTAATATTAATAAAAAAGAATATTTATGTTCATGTTAATATTAATATTGGAAACAATATTATTAATAACATTATTAGTAAAACATTAATATTTTTTAGAACAATAATATTGTTAATCATCATGGTTAATTATGGTTCATCATCGCATTGTGACAAATGTTTTTTGAATATGAAAATCAACCATGGTCTAATGTCACATTGACGAAGATTGTCTCATTACGAAAATCAACTATGCTCAACGATGGTCCAACATCACATTGTGACAAAGATTGTCTCAATATGAAAATGAACCATGGTAAACCATGCTCAACCATGTTTATTTCAGGGTTTATAATATCTATCTTAGGGTTTATACATCTTGGGTTTATAATATTAATTCCTTGGTTTTAATATTATTCCTTCGTTGGGTTTATGATCCCTTGGGTTTTTAGTATTAATCCCTTGTCTTTATAATAAAAATCCCTTTGGCTTATTAAATTAAGGTTCATATTCCTAGGGTATAATATTATTGATAGGGTTTATAATATTATACATTGGGTTTAAGATAAATTGCTTGGGCTTCTAATTATGGTCAATCACGGTCAACCAAGGTTCAACGTCACGTGAAAAAGGTTGTCTCAATATGAAAATTAGCCATGGTCAACCATGGTCAACCATGGTTGAACGCCACATTGTGACAAAGATTCTCTCAATATGAAAATCATCCATGGTCAACCATGGTTATTTTAGGGTTTATAATATTTATCTTAGGGTTTATATACCTTGGGATTATAATAATAATCCCTTGGGTTTAATATTATTCCATTGGGTTTATAATCCATTGGGGTTTTAGTATTAATCCTTTGGGTATGTTAGCCTCCTGCTCATAGCAGGTATTCATCTTTCATGATCGACATTTTTACATGCCAAATATGTCATACTTTGCAGGCTGCAATGTTCCATATTTGTTACTAAGGGAAAAGAAGTGTCCATGAGAGGGTGCTAGTCTAAGTGCCTCTGTTGTATTCCAATTTTGATGAGTTATTCTATTTTTGAAGAATTTTCAGTTAAAGGGAGGTCCAAACAACTTAATCTTGGTCTCCCTAGGTTTCAATCTCTTGTTGTAGAATATAGAGAATCATTATCTGTCCAAACAGCTTAATCTTGGCAGATTCTTAGATAGGTAGAGAAGCAAGGGTGCTCAACAGCCTAATCTAAGCCCCTGGATGAAATAAGTATAGATGCAGATAGGAGGCCAGTAAAAAAGAAAAAAGTTGACAAGCTGGGTTTGCTAGTTCAAGTGCACCCAAACCAAAAGAAGAAAAAATTCTAGGTAAAGTAGGTTGGGTAAGTAATTTTGTGGTTGCAGAAATCAAACTATGTGATCCATTTCATGTTTTCAAGTGTTATATTTTCACAGTTTTTGAGGCACTTTTTCATTTTGATCAGATCAAGCAAGGCATCTCTAACTCCCCCTTCTTCTTATCCCAAATCACTCACTAACATCCCCTTGAGGACCTTGGGATCTGCCCAACCAGTCCTGTTTTCACTCCATTCTTGTTAAAAACCAAGTTGACATCTGGTTGATTTGTCAAAAGAAACACATTTCTTGGTAAAATAATCTTTAACAATCCATTCATTTCCCTATGCTTAAGTTTCCATTCTATAAACTTAGCATGCATCCCCTCCTTTGCATTCCAAAGACCTCATATTAACATCTAACCCTATTATCTAGCTCCCTAAATCATTTCTCCTACCCTATTATGTAAGAAACTATATAAAAATCCCAAATAACACTAAAATATTCCCCCCCATGGCAACTATATCTATATCAATATAAAGTCGGGAAACATTAGGTCTATTTGGGACCCATTGTTAGCCCCTCCGCATCCATTATCCTTGGGATTTATTTAACTTCTGGTTAAATAAATAACCACATTAACCCCCCCCCACACACAAAACCATACCATTACCCTCCGCGCATACATATTATTATAGATTTCATTTAAACACTTGGTTGAATGAATAAATATGCTCCCGTGCCAAAACACATTAAGCCCAAAACCTAAGGTTTTAACCACCCGCAGCCGCGAATAATTAACGATTATCGGGCATGCTTTTCCACTAAACCCCGATCACTTTGCCCTCCCGTCCGCCGTAGGATCGACCCTCCCAGATCCGATGGCCCTAATGAATATCGCGCACCCCTTCATAGGGGTACGATAGTGTCCGATGGTCGATGGTTTCACCTTCGTACACCGGGACAGCTGTCGGCCTCCTATTGCATCGGGCCGCCCTTGACACATACCACTTCCGTACCAAAAGCGGTATGACACAAACCGGATACCGCTTCTCCCTACGTGATGTAAGCACCACAGTACCCTGCCACGTCACCTCGCTGACGTCATCCACCGTACCACCGCTGACGTCATCCTCCGTACCACCGCTGACGTCATGCTGATGTCACTGCCGAAAAAAATGCGCAAAGGCGAAATCGCTGCTTAGGAAGCCCGGAATGAAAATCTGAGGCAGTTTTTGATGCGCGATTAGCGCTTAGCGCTAATCGCTAAGAAAAAAGGGCCAAAATGGAAAGCCCCAATCCAACACATGGTTTGCAGCAGCGATTTTTTCCGAAAAGAGATAAAAGGGGCAATTTAATAGTTTAAAGAGGATCATCAGAGAAAGAGAGTCCCCATTCAAGTGTTAAAGAGTATCAGAGGAAAGATAAAGCCCAGATTCAATTAAAAAGTATCAGTGAAGCGACAAAGAGTATCAGATCGACAATATCAAAGTAGGTGAACATTAAAAGCCTCCATCAAAGTCAAAGAAAACGGTGAAGCCACTTAAGGCTCTCAGATCACAGTTAATGCACATCAAAGCCACTCAAGAGCAGTGGAGCAGAGACCAATGCGTAGTTATGATAAATAGCCAACACATAACAACAAAGGATACATGGCCTCATTTTTTGAAGCAGTTGCCCCAACGCAACATTAAATAGATATTTTTTACATTACTTGCAAGAGAAGTTAGGTTAATTGCAGTTACTTCCTCAGATCTTCTATTAGATCTATTTTTGTAGATATTTTGCCTATAAATACAGCCCTGAACAATGTAATAAGGGTTGTTGGTTGGTGGGTTGGTTGATGAGTTCTTCTTTCTGAATTGCGTTGTAACATATCAGACTTTGTTAATACAAATGGCTATTGAAGTTCACTGTGCCTGAATGATCTGAAGGTGGATTGGATGTTCTGGGACTTGCTACAGAATTCCCGTGTCATGCTATGGAACAATAAGTTATACTAAACTGTGTCTTATGTTTTCTATTTTGTAAATCTCATCTATGTTTCATGATCTTGGTAACAGAGAAGAAGAATAGCATAAGATTTGTTTGAATGCACCTTATGTTCAATCTCTATTATTTGTTATGTTTTCTTCAGGATTAGTCATCAATATGAATTCTTAACTGCTCATGTTTGCACTAGTTCTCTCATTTTGAATACTGTGTAGGAATTCTTAATTGCTCCTGTACAATATTCATCCATTTTCCCTCTGTCAGTATAGTGAAAGATTCTTGATTGCCTTTCATTCCCTGACTTCATTCCATCATTACCAGATTTTAAAGTTGTTCCTAGCCTGCCTATCCTACTCTGTGGTACTAACTTTTCACCAAGAAACCCTTTCAGTAATTACACTCTCAGTGTCTCCATTGCCTAATGGAAAAAACAGTTATACACCTGCATCCCAGTTCTGTCTAAGATCACCATCCCACCAAACGTAAAACCAAATTAAAACCCATGTGCATCATATCTAGCCTAAAATCATCCCTTTAAACAAAGCTAAATCCCAAAGAGAGTGCCCTCTTTGATTGCGGGTAGGCTAGGACCTGCAGTCCAAAGCTTGGTTTGTGGTTACCTCGGCCGTATTCCCTTAGGAGTCAAAGGGAACAACCTGAGCGATAACAAGGTATATTATTTTGTTGGATTTATTAATCTAAAGGTTTATTTTCCTAAGGTATAATATTATTCATAGGGTTTATAATATTAATCCTAGATTTTTATATAAATCCCTTGGGTTTATAATCATATTCAATTGTGGTTAGCCATGGTCGAACCCAATGTCATATTGTGACAAAAAGTGTCAATACAAAAATGAACCTTGGTCAACCATGGTCCAATGTCGCATTGTGACAAATATTGTCTCAATATCAAAATCAACCATGGTCAACAATGGTTAACTATGGTGCAATGTCACATTGTGACTAAGATTATCTCAATATGAAAATGAACCATGATAAACCATCCTCAACCATGTTTATTTTAGGGTTTATAATATTTATTTTAGGGTTTATATACCTTGGGTTTATAATATTAATTCCTTGGTTTTAATACTATTCTATTAGGTTTATAATCGATTGAGATTTTAGTATTAATCCCTTGGGTTTATAATATGAATCCCTTGGGTTTATTAATATAAGTTTCATATTCCTAAGGTATAATATTATTCATAGGGCTTATAATATTATTCCTCAGGTTTAATATAAATCCCTTGGATTTATAATTATGGTCAACAATGGTTCAATGTCACATTGTGACAAAGATTGTCTCTAGGATTTTGTCAACGTTTCAAACCAACTAATGTGGTTCATCCTTAGGAAAAGGTGATGAACCACATTAGTTGGTTTGAAACGTCGACCAAATCCTAATGATGTGATTAATCTGAAAGACTTATATCTACATTATGGATCACAAAAGTCTTAGATCTAACAAAGATTTGTCTCACTATGAAAATCAACCATCGTAAACCATGGTCGAACATCACATTGTGACGAAGATTGTTTCAATATGAAAATTAACTATGGTCAACCATGGTTATTTTATGGTTTATAATATTTATCTTAGGGTTTATATACCTTGAGTTTATAATATTAATCCCTAGTGGTTTTAGTATTAATCCCTTAGGTTTATTATCCCCTTGCATTTATTAATCTAGGGCTTCATATTCCTAGGGTATAATATTATTCATAGGGTTTATAGTATTAATCCTAGGTTTTTATATAAATCCCTTGAGTTTATAATCATGGTCAACCATGGTCCAATGTCACAATGAGACAAATATTGTCTCAATATGAAAATTAACTATTGTCAACCATCATCAACCATGGTCAATCATGGTCAACCATGGTCCAATGTCACATTGTCACAAATATTGTCTCAATACGAAAATCAACCATAGTCAACCACAATCAACCACGGTATAATGTTGCATTGTGAAAATGATTGTCTCAATATGAAAATGAACCATGGTAAACCATGCTCAACCATGGTAAACCATGCTCAACCATGTTTATTTTAGGGTTTATAATATTTATCTTAGGGTTTATATAACTTGGGTTTATAATATTAATTCCTCGGTTTTAATATTATTCCATTAGGTTTATAATATGAATCCCTTGGGTTTATTAATCTAAGGTTCATATTCCTAGGGTATAATATTATTGATAGGGTTTATAAGATTATTCTTTGGGTTTAATATAAATCCCACGGGTTTATAATTATGGTAAACTATGGTTCAATGTCACATTGTGACAAAGATTGCCTCAATATGAATAACAACTATGGTTAACCATGGTCAACCATGGTTATTTTATAGTTTATAATATTTACCTTAGGGTTTATATACCTTGGGTTTATAATATTAACACTCTATTTTAATATTATTCCCTTGGGTTTATAATCTCTCTGGGTTTTATTATTAATCCCTTGGGTTTATTATTCCCTTGGATTTATTAATCTAAGGGTTCATATTCCAAGGGTATAATATCATTCATAGGGTTTATAATATTAATCCTATATTTTTATATAAATCCCTTGGGTTTATAATCATAGTCAACCATGGTCCAACCCAATATCACATTGTGACAAATATTGTCTCAATATAAAAATGAACCTTGGTCAACTGTGGTTGAATGTTGCATTGAGACAAATATTGTCTCAATATGAAAATCAACCATGGTGCAATGTCGCATTGTGACAAAGATCATCTCAATATGAAAATGAACCATGGTAAACCATCCTCAACCATGTTTATTTTAGGGTTTATAATATTTATCTTAGGGTTTATATACCTTGGTTTCATAATATTGATTCATTGGTTTTAATATTATTCCATTTGGGTTTATATTTATAGTCAACCATGGTTGAATGTCACATTGCGACAAAGATTGCCTCAATATGAAAATCAACCATGGTCAACCATCGTCAACCATGGTGGAACGTCACATTATGACAAAGATTGCATTAATATGAAAATAAACCGTGGTTATTTTAGGGTTGATGATATTTATCTTAGGATTTATATACCTTGGGTTTATAATAATAATCCCTTGGGTTTAATATTATTCCCTTGGGTTTATAATCCATAGGGGTTTTAATATTACTCCATTGGGTTTATTGTTCCCTTGCATTTATTAATCTAAGGGTTCATATTCCTAGGGTATAATATTATTCATAGGGTTTATAATATTAATCCTAGGTTTTTATATAAATCCCGTGGGTTTATAATCATGGTCAACCATGGTCTAGCCCAATGTTACATTGTGACAAAGATTGTCTCAATGAAAAAAAAACTTTGGTCAACCATGTCCAATGTTGCATTGTGATAAGTATTGTCTCAATATGAAAATCAACCATGGTCAACCATGGTCCAACATCACATTGTGACAAAGATGATCTCAATATGAAAATGAACCATGGTAAACTATATTTATTAAGGGTTTATCATATTTATCTTAGGGTTGATATACCTTGGGTTTAGAATATTAATTCCTTGGTTTTAATATTGTTCAATTGGGTTTATAATCCTATGGGTTTTTAGTATTAATCCCTTGGGTTTATAATATGAATCCCTTTGGTTTATTAATCTAAGGTTCATATTCCTAAGATATATATTATTCATAGGGTTAATTAATTAATATAAAAAAATACAATTAAACAATTATTTTTATTTTTATTTTTGAATATAAA
>APFE030086574.1:14321-30428 GCA_000404065.3 Pinus taeda
ATATTTTGAATTAGACTAATTTTATTAATCAAAAATATGGTACAAGATGATACAATTAAGAGAAACAAAAAACCGACAACTGGAAATGATAGGACTATCAACCTAGGTTCCGGAGAAGGAGTGAAACAAGCTAGAAGCTACAACATATGGCTAGAAGCAAAAAGACTGACTTCTACCTAGAATGGGCAGACGCCTCAACGCGAAGCTTTTTCCCTTTCCTTTTTCTGACTTCGACCCAACCATCCTGGGGTGAATGAGCCATAACAACTTGAAGATTGGGGATCTCCATTGGCAGGCCCTCCTTTTCTGAATTAGAGGAGGAGGTCAAATGGACGCGTTTTTGGGCGATGACTGTATCGGAGAAATGCGTCGGACCATCGATGGAAGGGACCACAAAATGAGGGGCTTGATCCAAATCTATATCGCTACCTTCATCTTCAGAGCTAGAGGAATCAGAATCCACAACTAGAGGTGGAGAGCAAGGAGCCCATCGTTTGGACTTGGGCTTGGAGAGGTTATCCTTATTCTTTTTTGCCGGGAGAGAGGGGCAGGTGTTCTACAGATTCCCTGATTGGTGGCAATGACGGCAATGGAATGCAATATTTTCATAATCCAGTGTCTGGGTCCAGACATAGTCGTTTATCTTGAGATTGATTTGTTCTGGAAGTCCTTTGCTCAAATCTAACTCCGCACATATTCTGGCATATGTGTAGAGACCTTTATGTTCCCACCAGAAGTCTCCCATAATGAAACTGCCCAAGGTGTTGCCTATGGCTTCAAAGACAACACCATGTCATAAGTGGGCAGGTAAGTTTGGAAGCCTGATCCATACAGGTGCCTTGGTAATGACAACATTTGCTAGATCAAAATCTAGGAACCAAGGAGTCAAGAAGAGCCCTGTAGTTCCCATGAACCAAGGGCCCTCTTTTAAAGCCTTTCCATAATGCTTACTATCATAAAATAGAACAATGAAGTATCCTTTTGAACAGAAATTGATCTTGCAATGATGAGTCCAGTTTGCATGGATCCATGCTTAGAGATCCTGAGATCGCGGCCACAGTCCGTTAAATATGCATATGATGGCTCTTTCTGCAAATTCTTGGAGTAGGTTTGTAGGACCTTGATTGGTGATTTCAATAGAGGGAACTTCCTCTATCTTGTCAACCAAAATAGGCTTCGGTTTAAGACCTACCGGGGGTTTGGGATTCTCAGAGTGTACTGCATCTTTGTAAGAGAAAGGAGGAGCAGAGGATGATTGTCCTGCTGCACCTCCTCCAAACGAAAGGATAACACCAAAGAGCTGTTTCTGGTAATGCTATAAGAAGAGAGGGGAAGAAGGTCTTCAAGTTGTTTACCTTGAAAGAGAAGTCTCTGAAGGTCTGAAGGGATCCCAATCCGCCGATCTAGATCCAACTTGAGATCCAACACCAAATCTGAAGAACTGACCCATTTTAGGATGGTTCTTCCTGCAGGTAGAGAAATTTGGATTTGAAAGGAGTCAAAGAAGTGCTCAGACATAGTGCCAGGGCCTCTTGTGCACCCGAGAACAGATCTGCCATGGCGATGATAGGGAGGGGATTTATTCGGGGAACTAGATCTTGAATTCACCAAATCTAACCCTAAGAATCTACTCTGAGCTGTTTGCTTACCTCTAGACAGCTTATTCAGTGATTGAGCTCCCAGATTTGGCCAACATGGGGTCGAACTTCAGTATGCGGGTCTAAATCGAACAATCCAAGGCTCGATCTTTGTAACATACCCCGGGTCAAGGCATAAGTTGCCCAATCGGGGCTCATCAGCGGCCTCTCGAATAGGTAGAAAATAAGATCTTCATCGTAGAGGTGCCTGATCCACGAGCGTTTATGAAGCAAAGTTGCCCCTTTTAATACGAGCGGGAGAATCTCAGTTATATCCACTGCCTGTATAAACTCGATATGCAACAGATCCGACCGGATTCACTCCTCTGAGTTTCTAAAAAACCCTAACGACAACGAATAACCTAAAACCCTTACTCTCATCGGCGCAAAGAAGACCAGTGTGAATCTTGCGAAATCAATCTTCTGGCCTGTGGTATCATCGTGGGCTTGGCAGACCTGGGTAAGGCGAAGAGCCATTGCCGTCGCAAGAGTCGGGACCAACCAAGATTACTCTTTCACTGCGATGTCTAATATTAGTATTATTATCAATTAATATTATCATTTAAATCATAATTAAATAATTTATAATTTAATAGTATTAAATAAAATTAATATTAAATAATAATTAATAATTGTTATTAATTATAATAGTAATAATAATAATTTTATTGTAGTAGTTCTGTTTTGAATATTATTATTATTATATATTTATCAATAGTAATACAAATGAAGCCTTCGGCAATATCAACCACATTAATATTTTTAATTGTCATTGTGCTAGTTAAAATCTTGTAAGTACATGGCACTACTTACACACTCTCTTTGACAAACTTTGTCTCAAATTTCTAAAATAAATAAGCAAATTGCTAGTGCATTTTAATTACATCCTCTTAAGTCGTTGAATTAGGACAATAACTATGCGATTGAACCTTTACTTGATGAACCAAACAATGCTAGAACATTCAAGTTTGTTAGTCCAATTTATGGATTAGTTTGGCCTTCAAGGCTACCTCATTCATTACCTATAAATTACTCAATTCTATACCATGAAAAGGATCTAATAGATAATAGCATAAAATAGAAACATGGAAAACATCATTCATACAATCTAGAGATGATGGGAATGCAAGATGATTTGCAACTAGTCCTCATATTTTAGTGATCTTAAACAACTCCATGTATCATCATGATAACTTGTCTCCCTTTATGATAACAGATCCATCAAACTCTAGATACCATAGGATTTCTTGTTTAGAACTATTATCAGGAATTGTCTCAATTTGTTTAGCAGACAGATTTGGATCTTCATTTTCTTTTGGTGTTTCTTGTGTGACTGCTATATGACTGTTCTCAGAGACTTCTTGAATCTGAATTGTGGATTTTTCATCTAGGAATTCATTCTGGTTTAATGCCAAAATTTTAACATCAGTTGGGGTATGAATCTCAGTGTTGTACAAGATGAAAGAATCCATGTCTGAATGCATGGAATAAATGGGAAAGTTTTGGGGTTTGTCTTGGCTACTGACCACATACTTCATCAAAGTTTCTCTATATAGTCTCTTTGGCTAGCCAGAGACTGAAATGGTAGCATAAGACATGTCAAGTTGCAAAGATCCTTGTAGTTTGGCACCCCATGATCTAGGTAATAGCATTCCATACTTGGGTGGGATATCAGCTACCACCACATCCATTAAAATTGTCTTGGCTGGATATTGGACTAATGATACACAGATCCTTGATTAAGCCTAGACATCTAACTTGGCTAGAATCAAACGAGAATAGGTCTTTGTATGGTCTAGTTATGTCAAGCTCTAATTTTTCCATCACAAATTTGGGCATCAAGTTATGAGAGGCCCCAAAATCAAACATTTCACTGTAAAGTATCTTATCATGTATATTTAAGCTGACATAGAAAGGAAGAACTCCTTCATCTACTGATTTGCCATTTGCTTTAGGGCCAAATATGAGTTCTGGTTGATCATCAAGGACATTCACTGAATCTTTGTTTTCTGAAATCTGTAATAATTTGCTGATTTGTTCTCTAAAAACTTCATGTCTAGCCAGTGTAGACAGTGGGATGGCTATTTTTAACTTACTTATTTCAGTTTCCAAATTGAAAGGTTTTTCCATTTGTATTTTGATATTTCGGGCAGTAAGGTTATCCTTTTCAGCCGCGTTTTCTGTAACTGATTCTTTCACTGGAATATTATTATGAGTTGAAGTCACTTTGACACCATTTACTACGTGTTCCTCTATGATTTCCTCAAGAGGAAAAATAGTTGGAGGGTGTCGGTTTGATTTTTCTAGGTCTGAAATATGTTCAACTATTGGACTATTTGGATTGGAAGTTGATTTAGGAATGGTTTGTATATGATGATCCTTGGGTTTGGTTGTGTTAGGCTGCTTGATTGGTTTCTGCTTGGGATCATCAGGGATGTCTATTCTTCTACTCCTAAGATTGTATTTCTTATGCACTTCATAGACAACTGCATCATATCCTTCTTTGAAATCAAAAGACTCTCCTGATTGAATTTGAAACTGACCAAGAGTGTGAGCTTCTTGGTCTTCTCGAGTTAGGAAGATTTGTTGTTCACCATTGAGACCCATCAAGCAAATTTGGGTATCCTCTATTGGTTCACTAGATGTTGAAGCTTCTGCATAGTTTTCTTGGAATGGGGGCCTTATGTTTTGGTCTCGACTAGCTTTTCCTAGATTTGGATTTTGGTTTTTTCTAAAGTTTGGATTTCTAGCAATGTTGCTTGGTTGGTCCTCCCATGAAGATTTATTCTTAATAGTTTCCACTCTCTCTCCCAGTCTGTCCATACCTTTGATGATTGCATCTAATTTTTGTTCAAATGTAGAAGATTCTTCCGTAAAGGTTGTTCTTCTCTCAGATCTAGCCCGATTTCTTTTAGAAATCAGATTGGCTTCAACACTTGCAGCTATGTTCTGCATGTCTTCTAAGCTTGGAGGAGCTCTCTCCCTAAGCTGGTAAGCCATGTCCGAGTCAAATCCATCAAGGAATTTGATCAAGGCTAAGTCTGGTGGTGGTCTAAGATTCTGAGGAATAACATTGTACACATTATTAAATCTAGCACAATAATCTTGGACATTTTCTTGTGGACCTCTTTTCAAGCTTTCATATTCTGATAGGATGTGTAATGGGTCCTTTTTCTTTTCCCATCTATTCATGAACATATGATAAAGGGCATCTGAGTTAGCAATGGTATTTGCAGGGAGTGCCCTAAACCAGGTCTTTACATCACCAGTTAAGCTCTGAACAAAAATTTTCATCCTGACATCATCATCATCAATTTCGTAGTCTTCAAAATAGTATGTCATCTTCTTGGTATGTTGTTGAGCTGTATAGGTTCCTGTACCATCAAAATAGGTGATTTTTCTTTGATAGTCTTGGGGCATAGCCACTGGATTTGCAGGTAACTGTAAGGGAGCATATCGATTTGCCATATTAACAGGTAAAAATGGTACAGTTGGAAGCACAGGGATAACAACTGAGATAAGTGTTGTGGATGGAGGAGTGGAAAATAGGTTTTGGAGTGATGATGGTGAACTAGAAAAAGCAGCAGAGGTAGGAGAAAGGACTGGTGATTTTCCAGCAGTAAGCTCAGTTTGGATGGGGTTTTGCTGAGATGTATTAAGGTTTAAATCAGCAGAATTTTCTTGGTTTTCTTGGATTCTAAGGTGCTTAGGGATTAAATTAGGATTGTCAAAGATAGCTGGAGGATTTGGATCTGGGTTTGACCTAGTATACCGAACTTTCTTCTTTGGAGCCAACTTCTAAAAATATATTGTTGGTATTTTTTGGGAATATTTGGAGAATACAAGTTTTGACAATATCTTGAAGGAAGCTTTTGAAATATAGGAGGAGTTGGGCTTTCCTTCAGGTATGTTTGAAACAAGGAAACTAATCAAATATTTGAGACAACTATTTAAAATATAAAGCTAGATTGGAGTTAGACTGAAGTAGCTTTTATTTACTCCTGTGATTGCATAGCAAAGACAATTTCAAAGGTTGTCTGGCTAACTTCCGACTCCATCTATAGTTTTAGAATTTAGAGAGCAGTAACAAACATTCATTCAGGTCCCCAGCAAAGTCGCCAATGATGTTATCACTCAAGTTGTTCCCCAAAACTTGTGAGAAAAGGGAATACGGCTGAGGTAACCACTAACCAATCTTTTAGATGCAATTTTTAGCCAAACTGCATCCAGAGAGGGCTCTCTCTTTATATTTTAGCTTTGTTTTGAGGTATTTTAGGCTAGTTATGATGTACAAGGTTTTGTTTTAAGTTTGTTGGATGGTGATCTCAAACAGAGTTGGGATGCAAGTCTGAAACAATTCATTCCATTGGGCAAATGGAGTCTATGAGGACGAATTGCTGAGTTTGTTTTCTTTGATAAAGGGAAATACTATAGAGCAAGATAATCGACCTTGGAACAATTTTAGAATCTGGAAATTGATGGAATGTAAGCCAGTGGATGAAGGGCAGTTAAGAGTCCTTCATCATGTTGGCAGAGGGAAAGTGCATGAATATTATCAAGGAGCAGCAAAAGAATTCCTTGGCAATATTCAAAGTGAAAGAATCAGTGGAAACATGAGCAACTAATAATTCCTGTTTATGCTAATTCTAAAGAAAACATAATTAACAACAGAGATTGAACACATAGTGTATTTAAACAAATTCTGGGCTATTCTTTTTCCCCATTACTAAGATTATGAAACATATATGAAATTTGCAAACACAAAAAACACAAAACACAGTTTAGAACAACTTATTGATCCATAGAAAGACACAGGAATTCTGTAGCAGGCCCCAGAACATCAAATCCACATTCAGATGGTCCAGTAGTAGTGAACTTCAACAACCTTTGTATTAAAAATCTTAGAGTTACAGCATAGTCCAGAGAGGAAAATCACCAACCCCGAATACATCTCTTAGGGAGGTATTTATACAAAAGAGAGTTACAAAATATCTTGTGGATAAGATATCAAGCAATAACTTCCTCCACTTACTCTGACGAGGGAAATAAATGTAGAAATGAATGCATGAGAAATTGTTGATGTGCTGGCTGCTTTAACTGATAAGATATGTTTGACTTTTTAATTCAGGAAGTCGGTTGGTAGTTGTGTATTTACTTTGCGTTCCTACGTTGCTGTCCCAACCCTTTCATCTGTGTTTGATTCCGCTTTAATGCGTTCTAGTCCCCACTTAACTCCTTCCTCTGTTGCTTTTTTCCTTTCTGATATGTGCCACGTGCTTTGACATTGAATTAAATGTAGATGATAAAGGAAAATTGGAATTACCTTGGTAAAACTTCCAGCATGCTCTGCCACCATTAGTCAGTTGGCAATTGATGTCTTTGTATTTTTATTAGTGTTTCATCAGCTTCAGTATACCTGTAGAAGTTGGGTTGGACCTCAAAAAGATGATTTATTTCATGTTCAATATAGAACAGATTTTCCAATTTGTCATATAAGCTCTATCCGGAGGGATCTCCTGTGTCTTCTGAAGTGCTTGATGATGCTGTGATTTGATTGGAAACATATGTGTTTACCCTGTGAGCATATTGTTCATGTGTTAACAGTTTTTGATTGTTGGTTAATAAACTGGGTAGACCCTTCTGCTGCAAGACTGTAAACTTCTCTGTGAAGGCATTTATCTCCATCTGCATTTCTTGGCACTTCCTTTCCAAATTCTATATAAAATTCCTCATAGTTAGCACCTTTTTCACTGTCAAAATGGTGCTTGTTCTATCCCTGATCTCCAAAGTTTCTAACTGTTCTATGGTATGAGTATTCAAAAAATGGATTAGTCTATTGGCCTGCTCAGGCATGTTTCCCAATGATGCCCTGGCCCTTTGAATTTCCACTTGGGCCCCTTCTATCAATTCTATTTGTTCATGGATCGTTTGAATTGATTGCCATTGGTCAATGATAGACTGGCCAATTTTGGTCCACAAAATTGTTTTAATGTCTGCTAGAGGTTTATGCAGGGTGAGATCATTTTCCAAGGATTTCACCTTATTCTCCAGGGCCTTTACCTATCTAGTTTTCTCTACCACTGTTATCTTAGATTTGTCATCGCTTACCTCTAGTTTGGCCAGTTTTTCTTTTGCCTCATTAAGCTCTAACATTTGGACCTCTAGTTCTTTTACTGCTTTCATCAATTCTTCCATGCCCATGCTGGTATCTAGCCCTGTTGTTGTTGCTGAAGTTGAAGTACATGTTGTTGATGCTGGGATAGTAGGAGGGACTGTTGTTGTAACTGTGGGGGAAACAGTGGTACCTGTTGGAGCTGTTTCAGGTGGCTGGGAGGTCGACTCTCCCTGCGTCTCTTTCATTTCTTTCTCCAATGACTGCTCTGTTTCTACTAATCTCTCATTCATCCTTATTAGTAAAATTACCATGTCCTCCTCTTCCTTCTGCTATGCAACTTCTGTGGTTTGTGGATGCATTGTAATTGGCAGCTTTAATTTCTTTTTTGAGGGCTGCAATGTCCTCCTCCTTCTTCTTTATTAGTGCTTTGATGCCATTTGCATCCTTAGGATTATGCCCAAGCTCGATGATAATTTCTTCTAAGGACTTAATCATGTTGTCCATAGCTAAGGAGGAAGCTTTTTCCAATTCGAATTGGGCAGAGGTATTGTGTAATGAATTTTGCAGTTTGTGAGTGAGCAATGCCTTGTCTGCCAAGGTGGAGTATGTTATATACCTAGGGGGGATAATATGGGGTACCAAGGGAGGTGGCCAAGGTAATAATGTAATAATGGGATGGGCCATAGTAATAAATAAGGTTGTTAACCCATATCATGTAAGGGACCACAAGTAGTTAGTATTAATGTAATGGGCCCATGGTATTAGTGGATGGTATGAGGGAACCATGGTAATGATCCATGGTATTGTATGTATAAGGCCTATATAGAGGCTAGCGACTCCACATGGGAGATAGTCAAGAAATATAGTGAAGAAATATTGTCAATGAATATTATATGAACAAGCATATGGCTTGTGGAGTGTTCTCCTTCCTTAAGGAGTGAATGTATGGTGTTTCCCTACCTTAAGGGTTTTGATCAATAAAGAATCATTTCATATTATTTGTATCTTCTTATTTCTTGGGTATAATTGTTATTATCTTATATTTTGGGTTAGAGCTATAACAAGTGGTATTAGAGCTACAAAAAAAAAAAAGTGGAGTTTTTTTTTTTTTTTTGCAGGATTTCAAGGGCGACGCGTTTGCAAATCAGATCTGTACATTTTGGTGCAAGATCTGCAAAATCTAATTGCAGATCTGGATTCTATTGGAAAAAATACCCGATTTAAAAAAAACCCATCAAATCGGAGTCCAGATGAAGGAGATATCGCTGATCTGAAAATCAGTGGGGTTGCAAATAATTTTTCAGGGCAGTGAGTTTGCGACGCAGATCTGGACGTACTGGTATAAGATCTGCAAAATCTAATTGTAGATATGGAATCCTTGTGAAAAACCACCTAATTTCAAAAACCAAATCAGTCGAATCGAAGTCCGGATGAGGGAGATATCGCTGATTTAAAATCAGATCTTTTTTTAGGAATTTTGGGTAACGACGAGAGAGTAGTAGCGCAGATCTGGAATTCGAGTGCCTGGATCAAGATTTCTATCACATGGGCAGATGCAGAATGATTGTTCCATTTCTGAAAACAGGTCACAATAAGGATTCTGAGCAATATTGATGAAACTGTGACAATTTCAAATTTTCGCCAAGTCAGCGAATTTTTTCTCAAACCCTCTTCATGGCGATTCTATATTTTACAGGAAAAGATGATGGTCCGACTATTGAAGAATTCATACAAAGATACAAATCCACACATGGTAGAAATTGGAAGATTCCAATGGTGTTTAATATGAGAGATGAGGCTGAAAATTGGAATTTATCACTTGACTACAAGCAGTTGACCAAACTTTCAGATGCAGAATTTGAAAAAGTCTTTTTGGACAAATGGTCTCGGGCTAGAAAAAAGGAGAATGAGACACATAAGGGATTAATTGCTACGGGTGTCTCCTTACTGTAGGTTCATGAATTGATTCAGAAAGAGAAAATCATTGTGTCTATAAATCCGAGTTGCAAGCAAAATCTCGTAAGTGCCAATTTGGCAAAAAATTTGCATGTTCCAACAAAACATATTGAAAATACACAGGTTGATGATAAGGATGTTTAAATTTATAAGGATTTGAAACTTTCTATGGATAAGTATGTGTTTCATGGTGATTTTTATGCTTCAGATATGGATAACATGGATGTTGTTTTGGGATACCCTTGGATGGAATTAGTGGGTACTATAAATATTAATGTGAAGAAGAAATTCTTGAAGCTCTGGTATAAAAAGAGGAAAATTACATTACATGATATTTCCATTAATAAGCAGGTAGAGTCCAAGGAGGTTGAAGCAAAAGATGTTACAGGAACTGACATATCAGATGATGAGCAGTTGATGGTTGACAATCAAACACAAATAGAGGTTGAAGTAGAAAATGTTACATGTGTTGATACATCAGAGGAGGACACAATGGTTGAAGTCATATTGGAAAAGAAGACACCACAACAAGCACCACAGCAGGGTGAATTAAAGAAAAAGACACCGTGGGTTAAAACTTCCACATATCATCACCCGCATCACTCCGCAAGACAACCATCAAGATGGAAACCAAGTAGTCACAACCCCCGTATGACGGATAGCGAGGAGCGAAGATCCACCTACTACACATCAACACAGAAGAGCTGCCACGCTCAACTTCCATATCAAGCGAGCGAGGCACCAGTGAGACCGAGGGTTCACCTTTCTCTTGGATGGCTAGATGCACATGCATGGTACCAGTGGACTACTATTTTGAGTAGATCTTATTATTTGTGTTCTTCCCATGTTTCGGGGACAAAACATGCTTAAGGGGGTGGAATGTTATATACCTAGGGGGGTAATATGGGGTACTGAGGGAGGTACCCAATGTAATAATGTAATAATGGGATGGGCCATAATAATAAATAAGGTGGTTAAGCCATATCATGTAAGGGACCACAAGTAGTTAGTATTAATGTAATGGGCCTATGGTATTAGTGGATGGTATGAGGGAACCATGGTAATGATCCATGGTATTTTATGTATGAGGCCTATATAGAGGCTAGAGACTCAACATGGAAGAATGTCAAGAAATAGACAAGGATTATTGTATGTACAAGCATATGGCTTGTGGAGTGTTCTTCTTCCTTAAGGAGTGAATGTATGGTGTTGCCCTACCTTAAGGGTTTGATCAATAAAGAATCATTTCATATTATTTTTCTGGGTTTATTTGCATTGTCTGTATTTTTATTCAGATCATTATATTTCCGGTTAGATTCTACAACAGTGTATCAGAGCTTTTCTTCGCAAAAAAGTGGAGAATGTTGGGAGAACAAAAATATAAGATCTACTCAAAAGAGTAGTCCACTAGTACCATGCACGTGCATCTAGCCATCCAAGAGAAAGGTGAACCCTCGATCTCGCTGGTGCCTCGTTCGCTTGATATGGAAGTTGACCGTGGCAACTCTTCTGTGTTGATGTGTAGTAGGTGGATCTTTGCTCCTCGCTATCCGTCATACGGGGGTTGTGACTACTTGGTTTCCATCTTGATGGTTGTCTTGCGAGGTGATGTGGGTGATGATATGTTGAATTTTTAACCCACGGTGTCTTTTTCTTTAATTCACCCTGCTGTGGTGCCTGTTGTGGTGTCTTCTTTTCTAATATGACTTCAACCACTGAGCCCTCCTCTGATGTATGAGCACCTGTAACATTTTCTGCTTCAGCCTCTGTTGTGTTTGATTGTCTATCATCACTGACTCATCATCTAATATGTCAGACCCTGGAACATCTTCTGCTTCAGTCATGAAAAAAGTTGACCGTGGCAGCTCTTCTGTGTTGATGTGTAGTAGGTAGATCTTTGTGCATGGTACCAGTGGACTATATTAATGTACAGAAGAAATGCATATGGCTGAAATTAATGTAGTCCACTGGTACCATGCACGTGCATCTAGCTCATCATCTAATATTGTATGAACAAGCATATGGCTTGTGGAGTGTTCTCCTTCCTTAAGGAGTGAATGTATAGTGTTGCCCTATCTTAAGGGTTTGATAATAAAGAAGCATTTCTATCTATTTAGATTTTGTTCTTGGGTTTATTTATATTTTCATATAATTTTGGATCAGATTTACAACAAGTGGTATCAGAGCACTTTCTTGGGCAAAAAAGTAGAATTGTTGGGAAGAACACAAATAATAAGATCTACTCAAAAGAGTAGTCCACTCGTACCATGCACGTGCATCTAGCCATCCAAGAGAAAGGTGAACCCTCGATCTCGCTGGTGCCTCGCTCGCTTGATATGGAAGTTGATCGTGGCAGCTCTTCTATGTTGATGTGTAGTAGGTGGATCTTCGCTCCTCGCTATCCGTCATATGGGGGTTGTGACTACTTGGTTTCCATCTTGATGGTTGTCTTGCGGGGTGATGTGGGTAATGATATGTTGAAGTTTTAACCCACGGTGTCTTTTTCTTTAATTCACCCTGCTGTGGTGCCTGTTTTGTGTGTTCTTCTTTCCAATATGACTTCAACCACTGAGCCCTCCTCTGATGTATCAGCACCTGTAACATTTTCTGCTTCAGCCTCTGTTTGTGTTTGATTGTCTATCATCACTCGCTCATCATCTAATATGTCAGACCTTGGAACATCTTTTGCTTCAGCCTCCTTGGACTCTACCTGTTTTTTAATGGAAATATCATGTAATGTAATTTTCTTCTTTTTATACCAGAGCTTCAGGAATTTCTTCTGTACATTAATATTGATAGTACTTACTGATTTCATCCAAGGGTATCCCAAAACAACATCTATGTTATCCATATCTGAAGCATAAAAATCACTATGCAATACATACTTATCCATAGAAATCTTCAAATCCTTGTACACTTGAACATTCTCATCATCAACTTGTGTATTTTCAATGTGTTTTGTTGGAACTTGCAATTTTTTTGCCAAATTAACATTGATAAAATTATGCTTGCAACTAGGATTTATAGAGACAATGATCTTCTCTTTTTGAATCAATCCATGAACCTGTAATAAGGAGATACCAACAGAAAATAACCCTTTAGGTTCCTTGGTTCTCCTTCCTTAAGGAGTGAATGTATGGTGTTGCCCTACCTTAAGGGTTTGATAATAAAGAAGCATTTCTATCTATTCAGATCTTGTTATTCTTGGGTTTATTTATATTTTCATATAATTTTGGATAAGATCGACAACAAGTGGTATCAGAGCACTCTCTTGGGCAAAAAAGTGGAGAATTGTAGGAAGAACACAAATAATAAGATCTACTCAAAAGAGTAGTCCACTGGTACCATGCATGTGCATCTAACCATCCAAGAGAAAGGTGAACCCTTGATCTCACTGGTGCCTCGCTCGCTTGATATGGAAGTTAACCATGGAAGCTCTTCTATGTTGATTTGTCGTAGGTGGATCTTCGCTCCTCGCTATCCGTCATACGGGGTTTGTGACTACTTGGTTTCCATCTTGATGGTTGTCTTGTGGGGTGATGTGGGTGATGATATGTTGAAGTTTTAACCCACGGTGTCTTTTTCTTTAATTCACCCTGTTGTGGTGCTCTGAAAATTAATGTAGTCCACTGGTACCATGCACGTGGTATCCACCTACTACACATCAACACAGAAGAGCATAATCCTGTTTCAGGTTGCTGGGAGGTCGACTCTCCCTGCTTCTCTTTCATTGCTTTTTCCAATACCTGCTCTGTTTCTTCTAATCTCTCATTCATCCTTATTAGTAAACTTACCATGTCCTCCTCTTCTTTTTACTGTGCAACTTCTGTGGTTTGTGGATGCATTGTAATTGGCAGCTTTAATTTCTTTTTTGAGGGCTGCAAAATCCTCCTCTTTCTTCTTTATTAGTGCTTTGATGCCCTTTGCATCCTTACGATTATGCTGTGGTATCCCAATCCATGTTTTTTTTGTTTTTTGTTTTTTTTGTAGCTCTAATACCACTTGTTATAGCTCTAACTCAGAATATAAGATAATAACAATTATACCCAAGAAATAAGAAGATACAAATAATATGAAATGATTCTTTATTGATCAAAACCCTTAAGGTAGGGCAACACCATACATTCACTCCTTAAGGAAGGAGAACACTCCATAAGTCATATGCTTGTACATACAATTATCTTTGACTATTTCTTGACATTCTCCCATGTAGAGTCTCTAGCCTTTATATAGGCCTCATACATACAATACCATGGATCATTACCATGGTTCCCTCATAGCATCCACTAATACCATGGGCCCATTACATTAATACTAACTACTTGTGGTCCCTTACATGAGATGGGTTAACCACCTTATTTATTACTATGGTCCATCCTATTATTACATTATTACCATGGGTACCTCCCTCGGTACCCCATATTACCCCCCCTAGGTATATAACATTCCACCCCCCTAAGCATGTTTCGTCCCCGAAACATGGGAAGAACACAAATAATAAGATCTACGCAAAAGAGTAGTCCACTGGAACCATGCACGTGCATCTAGCCATCTAAAAGAAAGGTGAACCCTCGATCTTGCTGGTGCTTCGCTCGCTTGATATGGAAATTGACCGTTGCAGCTCTTCTATGTTGATGTGTAGTAGGTGGATTTTCAATCCTCGCTATCCGTCATACGGGGGTTGTGACTACTTGGTTTCCATCTTGATGGTTGTCTTGCGGGGTGACGTGGGTGATGATATATTGAAGTTTTAACCCACGGTGTCTTTTTCTTTAATTCACCCTGCTGTGGTGCCTGTTGTGGTGTCTTCTTTTCCAATATGACTTCAACCACTGAGCCCTCCTTTGATGTATCAGCACTTGTAACCTTTTCTGCTTCAGCCTCTGTTTGTGTTTGATTGTCTATCATCACTGGCTCATCATCTAATATGTCAGACCTTGGAACATCTTCTGCTTCAGCCTCCTTGAACTCTACCTGTTTATTAATGGAAATATCCTGTAATGTAATTTTCTTCTTTTTATACCAGAGCTTCAGGAATTTCTTTTGTACATTAATATTGATAGTAGCTACTGATTCCATCCAAGGGTATCCCAAAACATCTATGTTATCCATATCTGAAGCATAAAAATCACTATGCAACACATACTTATCCATAGAAATCTTCAAATCCTTGTACACTTGAACATTCTCATCATCAAATTGTGTATTTTCAATGTGTTTTGTTGGAACTTGCAATTTTTTTGCCAAATTAACATGGATGAAATTATGCTTGCAACTAGGATTTAAAGACACAATGATCTTCTCCTTCTGAATCAACCCATGAACATGTAGTAAGGATATACCAGTAGGAAATAACCCCACATGTTTCTCCTTATCTTGTTTTCTAGCCCGAGACCATTTGTCCATAAGGAGTTTTTCCGTTTCTTCATCCGAGAATTTGGCCAAGTTAGTGATGCCCAATGATTTCCACCATATGGCGGCCTCTTCTTTCAAAAAAAGTGGTACCATACAATTTCATCCCTCCCCAAATATGTTCTTTAGATTTTGTATGAATTCTTCAATAGTAGGGCTATCATCTTTTCCAGTAAACTTTTCCATGAAGAGGGTTTGAGAAAAAATTCGCTGACTTGGTGAAAATTTTGAAATTGTCATAGTTTCGTCAATATTGCTCAGAATCCTTATTATGACATGTTTTTAGAAATAGAACAATCATTCTGCATTTAGCCATGTGATAGAAATCTTGATCCAGGCACTGGAATTTCAGATGTGTGCTACAACTCTCCCGCCGTCACCAAAATTTCTACAAAAAGAGCTGATTTTAAATCAGCGATATCTCCCTCATCCGAGTTCCAATTCATCAGATTTGTTTTTTGAAATTGGGTTATTTTTCACAAAGAATCTAGATCTACAATTAGATTTTGCAGACCTTGCACCAAGAGTTCCAAATCTGCACCGCAAACTCGCTGCCCTGAAAAATTATCTGCAACCCCGCTGATTTTTAGATCAGCGATATCTCTTTCATCCGGACTCCGATTCAACCGATTTTTTTTTTTTGAAATCGGATATTTTTTCACATAGAATCCAGATCTACAATTATATTTTTTAGATATTGTACCAAAATATACAGATCTGATCTATAAATTCGACGCCCCCGAAATTCTGCAAAAAGTAAAAAAAAATTCCACTTTTTTGCCCAAGAAAGAGCTTTGATACCAATTGTTGTAGATCTAACCCATAAATATTATAGATCTGATATAAAAATATAAGACAATGCAAATAAACCCACAAATAATATGAAATGATTCTTTATTGATCAAAACCCTTAAGGTAGGGCAACACCATACATTCACTCCTTAAGGAAGGAGAACACTCCATAAGTCATATGCTTGTACATACAAT
>APFE030086575.1:0-34997 GCA_000404065.3 Pinus taeda
TCCCCCCCGGACCCCCGCGGGGGGGACAAGTCCCCCCCACACCCCGCCGCGTGGAGGGGTGTACAAAACTTCCTGGGGTATACATTCGGCTGAAACAAAGACCTCTGAACAGTCATGCTCCACACACAACAGCAACATGGGATGGGAGAAATCCTAGCTTTGCTTGAATAAATATTATTTTCCCTTGATATGATGGTTGGTATTCCCAAGAAGCTTCTAGAAAAATATTGGGAAGATGAAGGATCAAGTTGAAACTATCAAAATAAGAGGGAATATTAATCAAGGAGTTCTTCTTATTGGTTCTAAAGGTTCTAGTTTTTCTCCCTTCTATTTCTCTCTCATACATTATTTTCCCTCTCACTCAAAAAATTGAATTGGCAAGAGAATTGGTGGTAGAACCTATGGAGGTTCAGTCATTGTGACTAGTTAAGAGTTGTGAGAGATGACCTGTGTGAAGGAGAGTAACCTTCACATTTTTGTTAAATGTGATTTGAAAAGTATGCGTTAAATCTATATGTTTATTTTTTCCTCAAGGTATCAAGTTATGGATTGAGGGTGGATAACTGTGAGAAATATTTTAGCGTAGATGAGCCTATGGTTGGGTGGAAAGTGGCTCAACCTTCCTTAGTTCCATATTTCAAAATACTTTACTCAAGATAAATATCTCTTATGCATGATTATTTAATTTCTCTTTTCAACAAGTTTATATGTACATCCATTTACCTTTTAGAAAATTTATCATGGTTGTAGCTATTATACTCTTTGGTTGTAGATGTTTTATATGTATTAGACTTTGTAATAGCACTAGTTGAGGAAGATAGACTTCCTAAATTTTTCTTTAAATAAGTTAATTTGGAACTTCTTCTATAATGTTTCCTTAGGGAGGTTCTAGAAGTTGAAACTTGGACTGCAGTGAGGGGAAATCCCATGATCCTTTGGTCCAATTTTTTAAATCTTGGGTCATCAAATTTTAGGAAATGTGATCAGAGAAAGTTGGGCTTCCTAAATGTTGGAATTTATATTATAATTTTTTTTTCTAGAAGGTTCTAGAAATTGAATCTTGAACCATAGTGATGGGAAATCCCGTTAATCATCTAGCCCAACTTTCATATATTGGGTTATGAGAAACCCCTTTTATTACTCCAAATTTTGAAATGTAATTAAGAAAATATAATGATAGAGTTTCAACATTAATGCTATCATGTCAAACTCTATTATATGACATAGTGTTTATTTTTACTAATAAAAATTCTCAAGCTAAAGAAATGGGGTAGGCAATATATTATAATGCCTTGAGGAGGGGAGAAAATTGAATTGAGAGGAAAATAATATAAGTTTTAACCCTATACAATTAATCACTGCAAACATATTCTTAGTGGTACAATGACAAATACACAAATTTACACAGAGGTTTTATCCTGGAAACCCTAACTCCAGAAAACCAATACGCTTTTTTTCATCATTTTTTATGCACAATGTTTCAATACAATAAACATCCCATGGTCACATGAAATATCAATATAATTTTAGTTTCATAACAAAAACTACAAAAACACGAGTAATAACACCATGTGCCTCAAAATAGGTTTTAAGAAAATTGGGGGTCGAAAATCTATAAAATAAAAATGTGAAAAACCTCCCAAAAAAAATCATTTCAGGTTGTTGCCCCACCTTTGTTCATGATGTGTACAATTCATGTAAAGAATATAACACATACCCAAAAAATACATACCTTACATTAATAATTCCCTTAATGTGATGGTCAGTAAGATGAAGGGTCAAGATGTGTTTAGAAAAATGAAAGAAAAATTCCATTGAGGGAGATTTGTTGTTTTTCCTTTTCTAATAATTACTCCATTATTCTTCTGATACACTCATTTTTTTTCCTCTCTCACTGAAAATTTTGAATTTTCATGAGAATTGGTGATAGCTTGTGTAATAGGAATTAAATGTGTTGTAATACTTTTTCCTTGGATTGGATGGATATGAGGACTATGGGTTATCCCCATTTTGTGTGGAACAAAGGGAATTAAAGAAGGGAGGCCTGAGGGACTGTAGGGATCTGACAAGGATTCCCATGTGCTTGGAAAACTTGCATTGTCATTTGTGAATGTCTATGGGCCTGGTCAAGTAGTGGAAAGGCTAAAAAATAAGATTCTTTTATATGTATAGATGAGAGATGCTTTCATTTTTTGTGTTAGATATGGTATGAAAATTGTGTGTTAAATCCCTAAATTTAGTTTTCCCCTTAAGGAAGCAATATCTGGCTCAAGGGTGGCCATCTATGAAAAATAATACAACATAGTTGAACCTATGCTTAGGTGGAGAGTATCTCACCCTTATTTGGCTCCATATTGCAAACATTTTGACTCAAGATAATTATATCTTATGCATGATTATTTAATTAATCATTTCAGCAAGTTTTTACACATTCATTTGCGCTTCAACAACATTATCATGGTTGTAGAATTCGATATGTATTAAATTTTGTAACAACATTGGTTGAGGAAGATAGGCTTCATAAATTCTTTAAACAAGTCATGTTGGCATTTCTGCTATAATTTTTTTGTAAAAGATTGCACAAGCTAAAACTTGGATGATGGTGATGGGAAATACTGTTGATCCTCTTGTCCAGCTTTTAGATCTTAGGTCTGAAAATTTTATGAAATATTACCAAAGGAAGTTAGGTTTCCTAAATGTATCTTTAAATTGATCATGTTGGAATTTATGCTATTAATTTTCATTTGGGAGATTCTAGAAGTTAAAAATTGGACAATAGTGAAGGGAAATCTTGTTGATGATCTATTCCAACTTTTAGATCTTGGGTTGTGACAATTTAGGAGATATGATGAGAGGAAGAAAAGATTTTTGGATGCTCCTAAAATCGTGCATCAAACAAGCCATGTTGGCATTTCTACTATAAATTTTGTTCTTTAAGGTATCCATAGTTAAAACTTGGACCATACTAAGGGGAAACCTTATTAATCATCAAGTCCAAATTTTATATCTTGGGTTGTGACATTTTATGAGATATGATTAAATTAATTTGAGCTTCCTAGATGCTCCTAAAATCATGCACCAAATAGGTCATGTTGTTACTTCTTCTCTAACTTTTCATCTTGGTGGTTCTATAGGATAAAACTTGCACCATAGTGAGGGGAATCCCACTAATCACCCAGTTTAATTTTTAGAACTTGGACTGGTATAGTTTAAGAGATATTCCCTGAGGAATTTTCTATAATAGTTTGCATGAAAAGTATTTGAAGAAATTCCTATATGGTTTAATGATTCATTGCACACAAATTGTTTGATGAAATTCCCGAATGGAAACATTGTTTTTTGGATGGGAATAGTATTAATGTATGTTAGAAATGTTTTATGATATTACCGTTGTAGCTAATATATGCATATTTGTATGCAAATCATTTGAAAAAATGTGTTAAAGGTGTTTTATTACAATTTTCATATAAACTATCCGATAAAATACATCAAAGACAAAATTCAAAAGTTGCATAATTGAGTGGGTATATTTCATTTAGTGTTAGGAAACCACCTCACAAAAAGATAGAAAAGACAGATCAACGCATTAGAATTAAACCTCTTCGAGGGGGAAACCTCCTTTACCTACAGAAATGAACAATTCTTGCATTATACAAATGACTAAACCTCCCTTTTGTATATAGGAGTCTAAGGGGTCACAATATAATCAAGCCAACTTAACAGTAATAACATAAGGGCACAACAATAACAATAGTTGGTTTCTATGGGGCACATTAATAACAATATGGGGACAATAGGGGCACAATAAAGGTTTTTGTGAAGTCTGGTGTAGTTAAGACCAATGCTTGGCACATTTCCTCTCTAAGATGTTCAAAGGCCTTTGTTGCTTCTAGAGTCCATGAAAATGCGTCTTTCTTCAATAAGGTTGTTAGAGGTGTTGCTATTCTCCCACAATTCTTAAAAAACTTGCGATAATACCTTGTCAACACAAGAAATCCTCACAGATGCTTTACGAATGTGGGGATTTTCCATTCCTTAATGCCTTTAATTTTGCTAGGGTCTACCTTAACACCTTCATGAGATACAATATCACCCAGATATTCCACCTCTTGTACTCCAAAGAAACATTTGGAGCCTTTTGCATATAATTGTTTCTCCTCCAATAGTTGTAACACCCTGTCAACATGTTCAACATCATCCTCCCAAGACTTGCTGTAGATTAGTATATCATCAAAAAATACTAACACAAATTTTCTAAGGAAGGTTTGAAAATGGAATTCATCAAACCTTGAAATGTAGAGTGCATTGGTAAGGCCAAAAGTCATGACCAAAAATTCATAATGACCCTCATGAGTTCTAAATGTTGTTTTTGGAATGTCTTTGGTCTTCATTCTGATTTATGATATCCTGAATGAACATCCAATTTGGTGAAGTAAATTGATCCATGCAGTTCACCCAATAATTCATCAATGATAGGAATGGGAAATTTATCTTTAATAGTGAGTTTGTTGAGCTCCTTATAATTCAGACACATGCACCATGATCCATCCTTATTGTGTACCAATACAACTGGAACAGAGAAAGAACGTTGACTGGGTTGAATTATACCAGCCTCTAGCATTTCTACAACCATACATTCAATTTCTACTCTTTTGGGCATAGGGATATTTGTACTGCCTGATGTTTGGAGGAACACTTCCTGTAATCAAATGAATAGCATGATAATGATCATGAATAGGTGGGAGGTATTTAGGAGTCTCAAATTCCTTGGAACGATTGTCCAATAATTTTTGGAGATCTGGAGAAATAGATGATTTCAATGTGGGAACCTCTAGCAAACATAATTGTGTAATTACACCTCACTATTCCTTCTTGAGAAGCTTTGTCATACTGTTAGATCTAATTATCTTTCCTGCTTTCCTTGCAATACCCCTTAATTCAACTTCCTTTCCTTCCACACAAAATTTCATGAAAAGTTCGTGAAAATTAAAAGCTATTGTACCCAATGATTGTAGCCATTGGAATCCTAGTACAACATCAACACCACCCATTGGAATGGAAAGAATTGGGCTATTCAATACATATTCTCCCATGGATAGCTTGATATTATGGCACTTTCCAGAGCAATTTATGGTTCCTCCACTTGCAACCATCACTTGACACTCTAGTGCTGGATATAGGAAGCAATTCAATTCCTTGGATATCTTAGAATGAATAAAATTATAGGTACTTCTCGAATCAATCAACACTATTACCTTTTTCTTCTTGATATGTCATTCTATCTTGATAGTTTGAGGAGTGGTAATTCGAGCCAGTGCATTACAAGATATGGTCGGACTCATTTCTTTTTATCTAGGGTTTTTTCTTGGAGTATATCCTCTTCTTTTGACATTTATTGTTCCTTTTCTTCCTCCTCTTCACAATCTATGTAGAATAATTTCTTCTCAACACACTTATGACCTTTAGTGGGTTTGCTATCACAACTGTAACAAAGCCATTTTTCTCTTTTTTATTCCAATTGTTGCGTTGTCAACCTTATAAGTTGTGGAAGGTTAGGGGCAACAACACTTCCATCTTTATAGTTGTGAGTGGTAGGCTTCCTAGTTGGCATAATTTTGCTTTCTATTTTTCTTGCTGACTTGAATGCCTTCTCCAATGAATCAGGTTCCCAAAGGCAAACCTCATGTTGGATATAGTCCCTTAAAGTCCCTATGAACACATCAATCCTATGCTCCTCTGGAATATCTTTTACCCTTATGTTCAATTTTTTGGAAGTCCTCAATGTGCTCCATCATTGAACCCTTTTGTTTGAGATTGACAAATTGGCTAAAAGAGGTGTTGCTTTTTGTATCCCCATAATGTTCTATCATTTCTTCCGTAAAAATTTCCCAAGTGAAAATTTATTTATGAGAGAAAATCCATTGATACCATACAAACTGATTTGGTTCCAAATATAAAGTTGCAATACGTACAATGTGTGTTTTGCACGTTATGGAGATCAAAAAATTGCTCCATTTGTAGTATCTATGTTTCAGGATCCTTGCCATCAAACTTCCTCATATCAATTTTTGGAACATGGTGGGTCTTCAATCCAACATTAGAGTCTATGAAATCATGATTAACATTTCTTTTGTTCTCATCATGAGTTTCCTTTACTACCATTTCATCATTAGTAACCATTTCTTGTATCAACTTATTCAAATTTATCTTCAATTCTTCCATCTTAGTATCCATTGCATTCATATTAGCATCCATGCCATCCATTTTAACTTGCATTCCATTCATATTAGCTTCCACACCATTCATCTTGGCTTGAGATACCTTTTCTAGGAGTGAAATTTGTTGTACGTGGTCTTGTAATTTTGGTATATCATGTTGCATTTCTTCCTCTTCTTCACGAGTCATGCTAGAGCTCTCAGGTTTCTTACTAGGTGTTTCCATTTTCTTTCTTTTGGGCATCAATTAATGCTAATGATTCTTCAATATTCCCTTTGAATTTCTTCAAACTAATTTTTCAACCCAACCTTATGCAAAATTTAAAAAAAACTAAACACCTTTTTTTCACTTTGTAAGAGCTTGATATTGAATCTATTGTATCTTCGTAACTGCAAATCTCAATATCTGAAATTTCTTTATGCAATAGCCCCTTCATTGCTCTTCTAACCCCAAAATTCTAATCAAGATTGGATTCTATGAGTAATATTTATGCCAAATATCCCACAGTGACCTAATTATAGACTAGTTTAGTAGAGATATCTTGTATGAAGTGACACATATCACTGTTTCAACCTTAATACCTGAAACTGATATACAAAAAACTACAGGTTGTTCACTTTCTGAAACTTCTTAGGAAATTTCAATCTGATGCTCAAAATAAAAGCTATGATAATTTTTCCCAGGTCAATTGTTTGGAATGCAATTCGGGAGTCTACAAAAACCCTAACTTCCTCAAATCATATCTCCAACAATATAGCGATACAACCTCTGAAATTCAGACCCGAACTTTAGAATGATTTCAGCTCAAGTGGGTTGGTTTTTTAGCTTCTGAAACATCGCAAAAAAAATGTTATAGTGAAAATTCCATGATGACCTATTTGGAGCAGCAAAACCCTAGAATCCAAAGTTGTGATACCAAATGTTAGGAAACCAACTCACAAAAAGATAGAAAAGGTAGATCAACGCCTTATAATTCAACCTCTTTGAGGAGGAAACCTGCTTTGCATCACGCAAATGAACAATTCTTGCATTATATAAATGACTAAACCTCCCTTCTATATATAGGAGTCTAAGTGGTCACAATATAATCAAGCTGACCTAATAGTAATAACATAAGGGCACAACAATAACAATAGTGGGTTTCTATGGGGCACACTAATAAAAATATGGGGACAATAGGGGTTCATAATAACAATAAGGGATACAATGACAATATTAATGGGGTAATCACTAGTATCATAGGGACCTAACATTTAGTATGTTACAAGTGGAATTAGAGAAATTTTTCTTATTTGATTTCATATAAAATGTTCAAGAAAATGTCTACAAGAAAAGGACTGCTTGATTAGTTGTATACAAGGTATTTGAAGAAAGGTTTACATGTAATGTGTTTGAAAAATGTATGGGAGATGATTTTTTTTTCAAGTTTTGTTAGGATAAATTTAGTAGGGATATGCAAAAGAGTGGTATTAGAACTTATTTTAAAGTTAGTAAAAAAAGAAAAGAAAATATTGGCCACCATGTAACCTCTATAAGTCATTAAGGGAACTAGGTATGTGACAAAGTGGTTTTAGAACATGGTTCAATAGTGGATCTAGATGGGCTCAAGAATGGATGAAATGGGAGCACTAATACTATGTTACAATGTTGTATTAGAGCTAAGGTTCAACAATGAACCTAGATGGGACCATGTGTAGGAAATAATTTAATTTTTAAATTGATATATATTCATGCATGCGTACTTATGTGAAATTAATTTTCTATAGATATGAATATACTGATGTTGCCTGAATATTGACTTGAGTTTGATGCAACAAGATAAACATGTAGGATGTTGAGTATATTCCTCGAAGTATCCCAACATAATTTCAAAAGTTTATGTCTAAGTAATGCAACCATAACTATGAGGGAGTATCTCTTTCTTATCTATTACTAGTATTAATACTTTTCTTTAATGCTTTAGAAGTTGTCATATTATAATGAATAATAGCATAGGCATGATAAAAATGTGAGAGATGAAATAGTTCAAATATGTCAACTTCTAACGAATAATAGTATAGGCGTGATAAAATCCAAGGGATGAAATAGTTCAAAGGTGCATGTCCACTAAATAGATATTAAATAATGATATGATAGATGCACAAAAATATGCTAGGTGCATACATTAATGGATGTGCATGCATAAAGACTCATAGTATCTTGTGTCATAACATGATTTATCAGACTAATAGTTCTTAATGGTGAACATGTAAATAGAAATAGGTTGAAAGCATTATTGGAAATCCAATGAAGGTGTTGTATATAGTCTTTTCGAATCAAGGCTATGCAAGATAGTTGTTGATGAGAGACATGAGCGCTTCACTGGTGGAGCAATACCATACCATGTCCATTCATATTGGGGGATATATATTGAGGAAAAAATGTCATACTATATTGAGCATATAATAGGGGGTAAAGGGTTTTTATATAGGTAGATGCAAAAACTGGAGCTCAAAGTTAATGAAAAAATATAAAGGGGTATGAAGAATATTAATGAAAAAAAGGATACCTACAATATCTAGTTAAAGTAGGGGTTTTTTAAATTGTGAAGGAGTATTGGATTATTATTAGTAGGGGTTAAATAATGTGATTTTTAGAGGTATTTTCCAATATACAGTCAAATTATGGGTATTGTTTAGTATACCATAAATGCACATGATATGTCAGAGGTTCATTGAGTGAAGCCCCCAGGATATGAGAATGTCACAAGTGGTAGTTATGCATGTTAATATGCATGCTATGACAATATTGTGAGTGAATTTCTCATTGTGTTTCCTTGTGGAAGGTTGGATCTGTAGATGGATGAGTGTAGGGACAAGTGTTTGTATGTGGGTTCTAGAGAGTAATTGAAACACTAGAGGAAGATGAAAATCCTATATGCCACAAGGATCTAAGACATGACCAAAATAATTTGGAGACCTTAGAAGGATAATGGTACAACATAAGGCACAATTGTGATCAGATAAGGGAGTACACTACCTTGGGTCGAATGTACTGATGGGGGGATATGAAAGTATTGGTTGGAACCTATCGAAGTTGGTACCTTGATATTTCTAGTGTTCAATGTTAGGTTTTGTAGCATTATAAGGTATTCTAGTCTAGATACTTTGTGGAGTGGCTAAAACAAAGGAGTTCTCCAAAACCCAGAAATAGTTTATCAAAATTCTGCATAGAGATGGCTCAATTAAATTAATTGAACATAATTAAAAATTTCCTAAGTCTAACTTAGGAAATGTGCTTAATTAATAGGAATTAATTAAGAAAGGTGTGAATCATGTAGAGTATCACACACATTGACTTGGAGATAATCTCAACCATCAAATAAGTTTTAATCATGGCCATTGGAGTCCAAACTAGAGATTATAAGAAGAGGTAGATGGGTAGATGGAGAACACACTAGTGCATATACTCAATGATCTAGAGAGTTCAAATTTCTAGTGCAGGTGATTCAGTGGGAGAAATTGAGCCAGCAGATTGAGTAGCAAGTGGCAGAGGTGCAATAGAGCAGTATTCTAGAGGAGATTTTAGTTTGAGAGTTTTATAAATACAAGGCCAAAAGTTATTCTCCAGAAGGTTGTGCAAGGGAAACGCAAAGCCTCAATTGACTAGTTTGATTTAGCTAAAGACAAGGTCATTTTTAGTTCTAGAGCTCGAGAATATTTTCCAAAGTTTTGGAGAGACAATTTCCTAGTGAGCAATAGGCAGGATGGCTTGATTTGAAATAGTTGTGGGTTGAGCATGAGAGGGTTTGTGCTAGGGTGACATAGGGCCTACTGAAAGCTGGGTGGATGACTTTGTTTTCAGAGGCAGTCAGGTGCTTGGATTGTTTGGATAGAGAGTAAAATACCTCAGTGTATTTTTTCCAGTATTGCTATTAGATAGAATCATCACTTTGGTGATATTTTATTGTATTCAAAAATTATGTTACTGCATAATAATAAAAACCCTCACTTCTGCATCGATTTTCCCACATTGGGCTTTTCTGGGGACAATGGTTCAAAAATAATAGTGTTATAATTTTAATTTATGTGCTAGCATTTTTTGTTTCAGTAGAATTTGTGAAGATTGTAGTGTGATTAATTCATAGTTTCCATAACAATAAACTGCATGATTAATTTATCAGTTAGAAGAATTAATTCCAGTTGTTACAATATAATTTTAGTGAAATTTTCACATTCAATATTAGTTATGTAACATACTTGGCTCTTGGTAAGCCAATTTATTTGTGGAGTCATGACCTAGCCTAAGAATAACCCACCACTTAACAATATAGGAGTAGAAAATTCTATGTCTAAGAGAAAATAAGAGGTTTGCTACTAATGAGTAGTTCTATGGAGATAATTTCTCTAAGAATAATTGATTATGACTGTCGACTTTTATGCCTACTTAAAGCATTGTTTGAATTCCTTATTAAGTGTATGATATGAGTATATGCTTGTTAAATTGTATTAAGGAATGTTCTAAGACAATTGTATTGGTATAATGTGTGTTGATATAGCTAATAAGCACATAAATGCAAGGGGGGGAGGGATCCCATTGTAAGGTTATGGTTATGGTTATTCATGTAATGAATTTCCTCATGAGCTTGGAATCCTTCCTTCCAAGTTGCATTAAAGGGCAGATATGGATAAAATATCAGTTAAGGGGGGCTTGAATAGGTAAATATGAGCTAGATGGATAGTGAAGGCACAACCGTGAAAATGGCTTAAGAAGGGAGTTTCCTTAAACTAAAAATTTTTCTTTGCTAATGTATTTATTTATAAAAAATAATATGAATGTTTTAATAGTCAATAAATAGAATTTTGTACTAGCTATATTTTTTTTAAATAGGAAGGTTACTCGGTGAATTCCATGTCACATAGAATGTTCATATGGAAAGTGTGCAATAGTAATATCTTGTTGTTAACTACCACATGAAAGAAAGTAGTTTTCGTATACTTATGAATACTTGTCATGTGAATGATTAATAAAAGAGAGGTTGAAAACTAATTTTAAAAATAAATGTGTACGGATAGCGTGGAATATGTGCAAGTATAGTATATGAATGATAAGATGTATCCACATATGTTTGAGTGCATGATTAAATGCATTGTTTGAATTTGTAAATTGGATATACATAGTGTAAATGTCCTTTATGAATATTCATTGAAACTTATGTGTAAGTAGATAAAATGATAAAGTTGTGACTAATGTGTGAGGTTGAGATCATTTCATGAGATATTGAATGTTGGAACATTAAATATGTTAAGAACCTAGTTGAACTCCTTGAAAAGGTCATAGCTAAGAATGCATGTGATGATAGCCAAGTAGTGAAAGTAGAAACCATACTTAAAATGGTAAAGGGATTGAGTAAGAATTCCTTAAATGTCTTAATTTTATATCTTTTATTTTTTAAAGTAATTCATGTATTGCATGAATGCCTAAGAAGGGGCATGGTTAAGGCAGAAAATTGTCAAAATAAAATGATTTAGTAAAATCTTAATAATGTGTATATGCACTGAGCTGCGATGTTGAACAAAGAGTATTTGAATGAATAATACTGCATGATTGAATGCCATGAAAATAATTGGCTTTTAATAATTTTGATGAATGTTTTACTAGGGGAATAAGTGGCATGAATCCCTCATCCTACAAAGAAAATTTGAAGATGTGTGTATCTTTCAATCTTGACCCTTTAGTTCAGGGAATAAATATATGAATGCATTATTGGATACGTGGAATGATTGTGATGCAAATAAATAATGCAATGATATCTTAAACTTATTTTATTTTGAAACCAACCTAGATCCATATTAACTCTATAAATAGCAAGCATTGAGAGGGATCAAATATATTTTCACTCTAAAAGAGGTTTGCACCCCAAGATATTTTATCCCGATTGGTGCTTAGTAGACCTGGAGTTAATATGGATCTAGGATGGTTTGATACACACACACACACACACGCGCGCGCGCACGCACATGCACACGCACACGCACTTATATATATAGTATAATTATATATATAATACTACTTATCGTATATAATATATTTATAATATTATCTGTGTTTGTGTGTGTGTGTCTGGCCGTGCTGTCCTCGTGCGCCCGACCGTCGTACGTGTGATGTGCCGTGTGCGTCGTGCGCGCGCGTTATATATATCAATATATATATTATTTCTTCTTACAGTAATTTAAACCATCTGGAAAAATGATGGATGTGTAAACACATAAAAGGCCCAAACTCCACTAAACAGAAAATTGGCTATTTCTACCTCAATTATTTTATCTATATATTTAAAGACAAATCAAATGTTTACTTAATACATATGCTTAGGGCAATTACAACATCTCTTGAAAGGTTGTGATACTCACCAAATCTAAAAGTGTTATTATACAATGAGATCACGTTTAGGGAAACCCAATACTGGTTTGAGCACTTAGAATTTTTTGTGTAATCAAAATTAATTATTGCAGTTGAAATGTCCTTGGTTATAATAATGAAGGTTGAGTAGTACAATATACAATATTTAAATATCATGAGAACAATCTTGTATTTATGAAAACCAATTTTTATGTGAAGCAAGTTTGAAGATAAATAAAAAGGAAGAATTTTTCATTTAAATTATTATGATTAATCAAGTGGAAATTATATGATTTTGATACATGTGAGATGATGATATATCTGGGAATGATAAATGATGGTGGTGAAGCTAAAAATCCTAGGAATAAGGCCATTGTGGTGACATTGGAACACTATGACATACATTGATCACCATGACTTATGGTATGACAAATGTGTTTTGATGCTTAAGGAAAGTGAGTTATATGCCTTCACTATATGACTCCATAAAATCCATAGACTTCCTCTGCAAGGAAACCTTTCCATGGAATGGATTGGTCAAGGTATTGGGGAGGTAAAGAAGGTTATAATAGAACTTGTAAGGTGTGTGACTACAAGGAAGGGAAGACTAGAATGAATTTGATATAAAATATTCATATGCATACTCATTAGGATCATAAATTCATCATGTGTGTTCAAAATAATAATGAGATGAACTTGTTTCTTGTGGAAGCCTTGTCAAAATGGACAACCATGAAGGAATCAGTTGGAACACCACAAGGTCTATATGTAACTAAACCATAAAAAATTAATAACATTGTTGGAACTTGAAAACAAGGACATGTAACAGGATTTTAAAATGAAAGTGTGATATCCCTTATCCTACGTAGAATGGTTCTATAGATAGTTGAACACTAAGGATAGTGTACCTTAACGGGGGAGGGGATTGTGAAACCTATTTCATTACCCCAAATTTTGTAATGTAATCAATAAAATATAACGTTGGGGTGTGAATGTTAATGCTTTGATGTCAAAATATATTATACGATAATTTTTATTTTTCTTAATACAAATGCTAGAACTAAAAAAAGGGAGCAACCAACAGGTTATGATGCCATGGAGAGGGGGGAAACTTGACTTGAGAGGAAAATATATACCTTGAATTAATAGTTCCCTTAATTTTATGGTTGGGAAGATGAAGGGTCAAGGTGTGTTAACAAAAATGAAAGAGAAATCCATTAAGGGATATTTTTTCTAGTTTCCTTCCTATTTTGAGAATTACTCCATTATTCTTCTCATAGACTTTTTTTTTTTTCCCTTTATCACTCAAAAATTCAAATTGGAATGCAAATTGGTAACAACTTGTGTAATAGGAATTGAATGTGTTGTAGTGAATTTTCCTTTGATTAGACGGCTTTAAGGAATAGGAGTTGTCATGTGTGGCACTTACAACATTGAATAACATAGAGCTGAGGGGCTATAGAGATCAAAGAAGGACTCCCTTGTGCTATGTACCCCTATATATTCATCTATGAATTTCTATGGGTCTGGTCATGGAATGGAAAGGATGAACATTGAAATTATTTCCTATGTACGGAGGAGAGTGGTCTTCACCTTTTGTGTTAAATCTAGTTCTAAAACTGTCTTAAATCCTTGAGTTTAGTTTTTCCCTCCAGGAATCAAGATTTAGTTTAGTGGTGGCCACCTATGAGAAACATTGTAGTCTAGTTGAGCCTATGGTTGGGTGGAGAGTGTTTCACCCTTCTTTAGTTCTAGATTGAAAAATATTATACTCAAGATAAGTATCTCTTATGCATGATTACTTATTTATTAGGTTATCTATCTCTTATGTATTAAATTTTTTAACAACATTAGTTGAGGAAGATAGGCTTCCTAAATTATTCTTTAAACAGGTCATGCTAGAGTTTATGCTATAACCTTTCTTATAGGAAGTTCTACAAGTTGAAACGTGGACCATAGTGAGGGGAGATCCCACTAATCATTTGGTCCAATTTTCAAATCTTGGTTCACAAAATTTTATGAAATATGGCTAGAGTGGTTTTGGCTTCCTAAATTCATATTTAAACATGTAACACCCCCTAGTTAAAAGTTCATGTAATAAAGTTAATAAAGGAAAAGATAAGACCACGGTTAAGGGACACTTATTTCAAGCTAAATGTTGGGCAACAATATCCTAGTGGGCTTCACTGGATGTGTTTATGGCTAACAGAAATTGGCAAAGGTAATGGCTATGGTATTAAGAAGGCATTTTTGGCACATTATTTATGAAAATAAGGGAAAATAGGAGGAAGGGGAGGTGAAAGGTCACAGGTTTCGTGTGAGGAGGAAATTGAAGGAAAATAATGAAAAATGAAGAAAATAGAGGCCTCATTGATAAAAAAGTATTTTGAGGATCAGTTTGTAACCTTTTGTTACTTCAGTTTTGGAGCTCTCCCATTATTATCTCTCACACTCTTGGGCACTTAGAGTTTTCTTGGAGCATTCTAGCTTTGGAGCAAGGAAATGAAAATCAAGAAAAGAAAGGACAAGGAAAGTAGGGAAAACAAATATCAAGCAAGGAATAGAAGGATCAAGTACCTTTAGCAGGAATACTTGCAGGTAACATATTGCATGTGTGACTTTCTAGTAGGTTTTAACATGCATGGATTTTCATGTTGGTATATGGTTCTCTTGTTGTCGATGGCATAGTTTTGTTAGGTTATGATAGTGGTTTTTAGCCTAACCTTGCCTTTTCTTGGATAGCCATGGTGTGATGGGATTGTTTTCTAGGTTTTGAGCTTTGGAATTTCCATATGGTTCCGGAATCCGAGGAAGAGGTAGTCTTAGGAAAATCCCAAAGGCCTAGGAATCCCTTAACCATTTTTGGTGGGATACATGGTAAATCTTAAGAGTGGAGTCTTGGTTTAGGGCATAGTGATCTAGTGTGGATTGCGGTAAAGCCTGAAATACTAGTGTCTTGATTTCAGGCCTAGTGATCTAATGTGGATTGCAGTAAATCCTGAGGGACAAGGAGACGAAAAATTCCTCAAGGATAGTAATGGATTCCAAAGGCATTCCAAGCTTGATTTGGTTTTGTGATATCGGTTCCAATTTTGGTGAGATCATGGTTTGGTGAGGGTGGAGGTGGTTTAACGTATGGATTCCCTTGATTTTTTTTGGATTGATTTATTTATGAGATCCCACATTCATGCTTGGAATATGGCACGAGGGTAACTGGATGAAAGAAATATTTGGTCTAGCCATGTATATGGTTGGGTAGTACGTGGAAGTCCCAAACCTAGTTAGATTTTCCTATTTTTAATAAAAGTTAAGTTCTCTTTATTTTCTACTTTTTAATATGTGGCTTTAATGCCTATTATCTTATTTTTATTTACATTGTTTAATGTTGGTTATAAGGATAGTTATATGATTGCTTATTGTCATGGCTAATTCATCTATTTACTTGTAACTAAAAGGATAATGGATGCAATACCTAATTGATGTCAAAGGATGGTGATCCTTCTTGTCAAGTCTCATATGATTTATCAGTCATTTATTCTCTATCTTGTACTCATTTCCTGTAGATTACATTCATTTCAAGTGTTTGACAGAATGTCAGTCCCGATTGAGGATGGTTGGGCCTAGTCCTGAAGTTAAATTTATATTTTTAAGTCTTTTCGTCATGTAATTTATGGATTTTGAAAGTGTCCGTGAGTTTTCTGCCATGACTTGGGCTCTAGGTCTGAAAATGTGGGAAACATCCTAGGGATGCAGGCACGAGTCTGAGTAGGAAAGCCCCTCGATGTTGGCATACCCATGTTATACATGCATCCAGAGGTCCTGAGATGCACCCTTGCCCATGTCAAGGGAGTGTCTAGGGGTTTAGTGTTATAAAATTTTTGTGGGGCGTAGGGGTTAGTAAGGGAAATGACTGTGATGCATTCTTAGAGTCCTGTAGTAGGTGTAGAATGTTTGGTATGGTATGTTTCCATCTCTTACACTTCCTTAAGGTCACTTAGGAAGTTGAGTCATATCATGGTAACTTCTCATCACATTTTTACCCTGGTTGGATGGTTACATGGGTAGATGTGGGGGGAGGGCATTACAAAACATGTCATGCGGGAATTTATGTTATAGATTTTCATATGGCAGGTACCACAAAAGAAAAACCTAGATAATAGTGAGGGGAAATCTTGTTGATAATCTGGTACAATTTTCAGATCTTGGGTAGTGATATTTTCGGAGATATGATTAGAGGAATTCAAGGTTTTTGGATGCTCCTAAAATCATGCATCAAACAAGTCATGTTGGAATTTCTACTATAAATTTTCTTCTATAAGGTTCATAGAACTTAATTGTGGACCACACTGAGGGTAAATCTTGATAACCATTTGGTCCAATTTTCAAATCTTAGCTCATGATATGTTAAGAGATATGATCATAGGAGTTTGAACTTCATGGGCGCTCCTAATATCATGCATCAAATAGGCCATGTTGGCATTTCTACTATAATTTTTCATCTCATAGGTTAGAGAGGTTGAAGCTTGAACCATAGTGAGAGGAAATACCACCAATCATTTGGTTTAGTTTCTAGAAATTGGATTGCTATAATTTAGGAGATATTCCCTAAGGAAATTGTTATATTAGTTTGCATGCAAAGTGTTTGAATAAATGCCTAAATGGTTTAATGATTCATTGCATACAAACAATTTGATGAAATGATGCAATGAAAATGTTGTTTTGTGGATAGAGATAGTATTTTTTTATGTTAACATCATTGTATGACAACACTGATTTAGACGATCTATGTGTATTTTCATGCATAGAATTTGAAAAACTATGATAAAGGTGTCCTACTACAATTTTCATACAAACAATCTCATAAAATACCTTGAAGAAAAAAACAAAAGTTACATTATTGAGTGGTATATGTAGAAATTTGATAGAAATTGCAACTACTCAATATTTCAAATTGAAAAACAAGAGACACAATTCTACTATATTGATTTGCAGAATGAAAATAACAAATTAGGACAACATGAATAGACATGCACCAAACAAAACCACAAGTACATAGTGATTTCTAGGGGAAACCAACTGGAAAAAGTTGTTGGCTTAAGGGGGCATGACCCAGGTTCAAAGTTTTTTGCGCCAACCAACAAAACCCTAACTGCTGGCTCTTTTGGCAATAGCCTGCATAGCGCAGGCTGTAGTCTCACCTGAAGTAGTATTGGGGGATGGTAGAACCAGGTTTCTACATGCAGGGACATGTGATAAGTGGTTCTCAAGCTCCTATACCTTAGATCTTCCTTTGTGTAGACCAGTAGTATCCTATGGTTCGTTATCGCAACTCTATGAAAACAGCTTCCAGGCCTTCGCAAAGGTCTATGATCAATCTTTGTGAACCTTAAATAGATAGTTTAGTCACTTTTGTGCGTCAATAAATAAACCTAGATCTGACTTCACAAAGATCCATCCAATTCATTAGAAAACATAGCATAAATAACTCTTTATCTTCGCAAAACTAGATAACTACTTAAATTATGCACAAATAAGACAAATTCAGTGGTTTCGTGCAACATTCTTTCATCATTTCATAGAAAACACATTATAAGTGAAAAATCATAACATAAATAGAATCAACAGAAATACTCAGATTGCAGTAATTTTCCAAAACCAGTCTTTATTGATCTTCAATGTTTAGATTATAGACTCTTCTACCCTGTGCACTCAGCTGTAGGGTCCTCACACTCATCTACAGACTTACTAAGGCCTCCTATGCACTCAGCTATAGGAGCCTTCCCCTTCTTGCCTAAGTATAGGAAGCAAAGCCTTCTTGCCTTAGCACTCACCCAAAATAGTCTTTATCTTTTCTTAGCTTACTTAGTTACTTCTTCTAGAATCACTATGAATAAAATATATAGCCTTCTCAATACAATACCATGGTTCGTAGCCACGGGTGAGTCTCAAAATCAACTTATCTACTTATCCAAACAAGGGACTAAGACCCCTTTGACTCCTACCTATATGCGTGCTCTGCATCCACATTTCGTGGAGAATTTACATCTTTTACAAAAACTTATACAAAATTTAGGTTAACTAACCCCAAAACTGACCCTAGGGACCCTATCCCAACAAAAAAGCCTCAAGCCACTTTGCATTAATCCATTGAATAGAGAACATATAACAATTGCTTGCTCTAGCTTTGAGCACAACCTGCAAAAAATTAATTGTTCTCTCTACTAAATGAGAAACTTTGGCCAATACTTAGCCAATTATGTCCTCATCTAGCCTCCTATTTCCTTGTGTAACTCCTAAGGAAATTAGTGATTAAAACATAGGAATTTCCTCCTATTTTCTTATGCAACTCCCAAGGATTGATCTCCTGACTCATGCAACAATTGAACACTTAGACTAGTATACAACCGATGTTACACTAGCCTTAACTCTTCCACTTCAACTAAGGAATTCAAATTCCATGCATGCATTAGCTATTTTGGATTGATTGAACAGTTAACTAATCGATCTCTGAGTTGGACTATTTTCCCACTACACAACTAAACTTTAACTGACTTTGTTAATGGTTAGAGGTCAATTAACTGAATACAACTTAACTAGATTGCTAAAATTTAGCAATCAACACATGCATGACTAAACTCCAAACCCCTAACTCAAATTTACTGATATAATTAAGTCACAACAATCATGTTTCACGAGTTAATTTCCTCCAAGTTGTCTTGTAACTGATGTGGAAATTTGATTTGCTCAATTTGACTAAGGCTAAAGTCAAATTTTGCATTTCTTGTTACATTTTTTAAGACTCCCTCTTTGCAAGAAAGGATGTTTCACCACCGCTATCCTGTACCTGTGGAATTCAAATTTACCTCTTGACAATTCCTTTTTCAAAATGTCAGCGTCTGATTGCTCCTTAGTTGGAATTTACTATAGCAACATAATTCACCTCTACACACAGTCCCGCAGATGATGATACTAGATATCAATGTGCTTGGACTTGTCATGAAATACTTGATTCTCAAAGAGCTTAATTCAACTCTAATTATCAAAATATGTCACTATTGGATCCATCTCCTGACTAAAAATACCCACAAGTATTTTCCTCATCAATATGGCCTCACATGTTGCTTGACTTGTAGCTATGTATTCAACCTATGCTAAGTTGAGCACAATAAACCTCTAATTCTTTTGTACCCGGAAATAGTTGTCGACCCAACACTGAAGATAGCACTTGAAGTACTCTTCCTATTTGATGCACTCCTTGCCTAGTCTGTATTGGTGAAGCCTTGGAGGTTCACTCCCTCTATCCTCTTGTAAAATAATCCATACTCGGTAGTGTCTCTGAAGTACCAAGCACATGCTTTGATTCCTTCCAATACACCTTGGTAGGCCTCACCATAGCTTGACTCATTTGGTTTACTACACAGCACATGTCGGGTCTTATGCTCACAAGACACATTAAAGACACCACAAGCTACCTATAAATGGTAGCATCAACCTCTTCACCTGAAGTTGCATTCTCCTTCCTCTAATTTGTAGCTAGAGAGGTGTCCATAGGCTTACAAATATCCATGTGAAATCTCTGAAGTATTTTAGAGGAATAATTCCCTTGAGAGAGAAACAATTCACCATCACCTTGCCATATGTCTAGCCTGAGGAAGTAAAGCATTAATGTAATGTATTTCATCTCACATTCCCTTGCAAGATCCTCTTTGCAAGAGTGAATTAGCTTCTCATCACCTATCAATATTAAATCATCAACATACAAATGAATAATAATAAACTTAACATCTACCACAATGTGATAGAGGTTTACATCTTCTTCACTTTTGGTGAAGCTTAATCCACTAATATAACTATTGATGTGAGTGTACCATGCTTGGGGCACCAATTTGAGACCATATGATGCTCTCCTGAGTCTTCACACATGTGTCTCTTGATCATGTCTCAAATACTTCTGGTTTGTCTATGTAAATTTCCTCCTCAACGACATTGTTGAGAAAGGTGGTCTTCACATCCATATGGTGGATGTTTCACCTCATATACTCAATCAATGCTAGAATGGATATGATTTAGGAATATATTGCAACTGGTGGAAAATTTTCCTCATATTCCACTCCCTCTACCTGAGAGAGTCATTTGGCCACAAATTCCTTGTACTTCTCGATGCTCCTATCAACTCTATTCTTCACTTTGTAGATCCATCTATAACCAACCATCAATTACCCTTTTGGTCTTGGCACCACCTCCCATACATTGTTCTTCATGATGGATTCATATTCTTCAACCATAACATAAACTCAAGCAGGTTGAGAAACTTCTTCCTCAAATGAACATGGCTCTATCTGAATGAGCTTTGTAATGAGAGACATGTACCCAATGTACCTATTAGCTGAACTCCTATGCCTGCATTATGATGCAGGGGCTCCTAAATTCTAATGTACAGATTGTATCAATCTATTAGCTTCTCTAGTTCTCTTTCTCCCCTATCTAGAATATTTTGGTTGAATAGGTGCCTCCACTCTACCTCTTGTCTACTTTGGTGCATGTGGCTACTCCAAAACCTCCTGAAGCTCATCCTGAGGCTCCTCCTTTGGAGCTAGAAGCTCCTTATCTAGTGGGATACTTAGCTCTCATTCCAGAGAACATCTCATAGCCTTCTACTCATCAAACTTGGCATCTCTCCTCACAATTTCCATCCTCAGTGAAGGAAAATACACCTAGTAATTATATGGAATTTTAATTTATCCTACAAAAAATCCCAACTATTTTGTAGGCTCAAGTTTCTTCCTCGAATCCTTGGATACATGATAATAAATTGAAGCTACAAAAATTCTGAAATGAGATACAACAGTGTTTCTCCTAAAGAAAGATTCATCTAATGTCATCATACCATGTATTCTATGAGGATTCTAATTCTACAAGTAGACTTTTGTGTTACATGCTTATGCCCATAGATGTAATGGAAGCCCCTGACCATGTAGCATATCCTTTGCAACTCCCACTATGTTATTGTTCTTCCTTTCAGCTACCCCATTCTTCTTTGGGTTATGAGGTGCTATAAGTTCTCTTAGAATACCTTATTTAGTACAGAAATCCTTGAAGGCATGTGAAACAAATTCACGTCCATTGTCACTCCTGAGAGCCTTCACGTTCTTCCCAATCTCCTTCTTAACCAATGCCTTGAATTCAACATTTTTTTAGCAAACTTCATCCTTCTTCCACATGAAGAAGATCCAAAATTTTTAGAGAAATCATCAATAAAAATAACATAGTACTTATGTTTTGTTGTGGAGGATGTATAAAAGGGTCCACTAACATCATAGTGGACTTGCTCCAATAATTCATCTCCTCTGCTATCCCGGTCATGGAAAATGGATTTGACATATTTCCCCAATGTGTATCCCTTGAAAACATCATGTTGGTCAAAGGATCCTTTATGGAGATTAGTGGTAATTTGTTGCATGATTTTTAAGGCATCATGGTGTAGATGACCCAATATCCTATGCCATAGTTCTCAAATATCTCAACTCTACACTTTCTTAGCCTTACTGCTCAATGCAGTGAAATCTCCCACCTCATGTTTGTATAGTTTTTTCTCACAAACCTTGCTCTACTTCACTTTCCCAATATCTATGTGTCTAAGAAAGGATTTTCCTTTACCGAAAATAAGACCATAGCCTCTATTCTCCAGTACTTCTACAAAGATCAGGTCCTTCTTCAACCTCGGTACAAACATAACAGCTTTGAGGAACATATGAGAGGCTTTTTCCCTGTCAAAGGTAATAGTACGAATTCTTGTAGCATTATACCTTCCATCATCCCCCATTTCGATATGAATTTGGATATCCTTCTCCACCAAACTACTAAAAAAATCCTTGCACCTTATCATATGGAACATGCCACTAAAATCAAGGTACCAAACATTCCCCATAATAGTGTTGACCATGCATCCTATTAGGATGAATTCTAATTCGAATTATGAAGCCATTACTTCACCTCCTGCTCCTCTCAAGGGATTTTTGGTAGAATTCTTATGCAAAAATTTAGTTTCTTAGTGCTTGTATTCATGGCAATGGAAGAATTTTGACTTGCTCAAGTGTTTCTTCTTACCATTATTTTGGTTGGATTCAAGTTTTCTTTGGGTCTAGTTTCCTTTTCCCTTCTTTCACTTTCCAACCAATGGACAATTTTCTTCATCCTCTACTCTAGATGATGTTCCATATTTGATATTTCTCCTAAACTCTTCTTGAACCAAATTAGACCACAACATTTCCCGATTCGGTAATTTTTCTCTTCCATTAGCATAGTCCTAGTAGCTGTGCCAAGATTTATGATAGCCTGAAAGACCTAAGCTCACCAGGTGATCTTCTACAACATTCACCCCAACCCCTCCAAGCTCATCTCGAACCTCTGTTACTGTGGAGATATATTGTGGAATAGTAGTATTATTCTGCATCCTAATGTTTTGAAGTTTGTCTTTTAGGGCCAATTTTGCATGGTCACTATTATTTTCAAATAGCTTGGTTACTGTCTTCCACATAACAAATGGTGTCTCTTTTTCATGGAGATTTGAGACCACATGGTACCTCACACCTTCTAGAAGAATTCTCCTAGCCTTTGCAACATCCTTCTTCCATTGGGCTAATTCTTGTGAATCAGACTGCTAGGTTTTTGTAATGTCATTTTTAACATATTATAAAACACTATTTTCATTGAGAACTACTTCCATTCGATCCTTGTAGGCTATGGAATTCAAGCTACCCTTTAGGGTATACTCCAATCTCAGTTGGTTGAAATAATTTCTCTTGATCCAAAAGAAAAAATGATGCACTGGAGCTACAAATTCAAAATTTCTATGAGATAAATTTAAAATATTGATTCTAATTTGATACCATGTAAAAATTTGATAGAAATTGCAACTACTAAATATTTCAAACTTAAAAACAAGAGACACAATTCTGCTCTACTGATACGTGGAATAGAAATCACAATTTAGAACAACATCCATAGACACGCAACAAGAAAAACAAGAAGTACATAGTGATTTCTAAGGAAACCCAACTAGGAAAAAACTATCAAACTTATTTTCATTAATTAGTTCAATAGAGAAACTATTACAATTGCTTTCTTTAGCTTTAAGCACAATTTGCAAAAGAATAATTGTTATCTCTAGTAAATGAGAAACTCTAGACAATACTTAGCCAACTATCTACTCATCTATACTACTATTTACTTGCACAATTCGTGAGGAAATTATCTCCTAAAAGTTAGAAATTTCATCCTATTTTCTTATGCAACTCCCAAGGATTGATCTCCTAACTCATGCAACCAATGTACACTCAAACTAGTATACAACTAATGTTGCACTGGCCTTAACTTTTCCACTTCAGCTAAATAATTTTAATTCCATGCATGCATTAGCTATTTCCAGTTGATTTATCAATTAACTAATATATCTCTGAGTTATATTGATGCCCCACTGCAAAACTGACCTTCAACTAACTCTATCAATAGTTAACTGAATACAATTAAAAATAATTGAACTAGATTGCTAAGATTTAGCAATCAACACATGCATGATTGAGCTGCAAGCCCCTAACTTGAATTTACTAAGCTAACTAAGTGACAAAATCCATGTCATACTATTCAATTGCCTCCATGTTGTCCTGCTGATGTGGAAATTTGATTTACTCAATATGACTAAGGCTAAAGTCAAAATGAGCATTTCTTGCTACATTTTTTAACAATATATTTCATTTAGCATGTTACAAGTGGAATAAAAGCAATGTTTCATATATTTTTTCATTAAATATGCTTAACAAAATTTCTACAAGAAAAAGATTGCTTGATTAGTTGTATGCAAAGTATTTTAAGAAAGGATTATATGTGAAGTATTTAATAAAATGTATGAGAGATGAAAATCAAGTTACTTCAAATGTAGTTAGGATAAATTTAGTAGAGGTATGTGACAAAGTGTTATCATAGCTTATTTTCAAGCTAGTAAAATAAGAAAATGATATATTGGGCACCTTATATCCTCTGTAATTCATTGAGGGAATTGGGTGAGTGATAGGTCGCAATTTTTAGGATAAATGATTAGAGGAATTTAAGCTTCTTGGATGCTCTTAAAATCACGCATCAAACATTTCATGTTGGAATTTTTTCTCTAACATTTCTTATTGCATGTTCCAATTTCTTAAACATTGAGTATAATGAGAGGAAATCCTACTGATCATTTGGTCGCACCTTCAGATCTTGGGTCGCAATATTTTAGGAGATATGATCAGATACATTTGATCTTCTTGGGTGCTCCTAAAATCATGCATCAAACATGTCATATTAAAATTTATGCTATAACATTTCATTTGGGAGGTTCCAAAGGTTGAAACTTGGATCATGGTGATGGGAACTTCCATTGATCATCTAGTTCAATTTTTAGAACGTAGACTACTATAATTTAGGATATATGCCCTATTGAATTTGCTATATTAGTTTATATGATTTTTTTTTTTAAGAAATTCCTAAATGGTTTGAAGATTCATTGCATACAAACTATTTTATAAAATACCCAAATGAAAATGTTGTTTAATGGGCGGGGATAGTATTGTTCTATGTTATCATTGTTGCATGATAGTACTTTTGTAGTTTATATATACCTATTTGCACACAAATCATTTGAAGAAATGTGTTAAAGGTGTTTTAGTACAATTTTACATACAAACTATTTGATAAAATACCTCAAATACAGAAATCAAAATTTGCATGATTGAGTGGTATATATTTGTTAGTATGTTACAATTGGAATGAGAGTAATATTTGTTATTCGTTTTCATATATATTTTTTTGACAAAATGTCTACAATATAAAAACTACTTAATTGGTTGTACAAAAAATATTTAAAGATGTTATAAATATGTTTTCATTGATGGCAATAGATCAAAAAAGATGTCAAATATGGAAAAGAAGGATACATGTGTTTAGGATCAGGCATAGGAAGAAAAATGAAGATCAACATTAGTCGAGAGAATTGTAGACACTTTGGAGATATATATTGGATAGAAAATTACATCAAACATTGGTGGAACCTAAGTATATGGATAGATATATGAGATACCTTTACAATGTTCTGTGGTGGTCCATGAATGGCCTCTTGGATCAAAATTTATGCTTAGTCAAAACTAAGGACCCTAAAGTCAAACCCTGTAGAGCTAAAGTGTTTGGAAACCCTTTTGGAGCATAGTTAGTTTTGGTGCATATCTAACAATATCAGAGTAGTTGGTGGAGCTGCTATCTAGAGGACCAGGATGTCTTGGAGCAATAATGCAGTAGCAGGAAGCATGGTCGTTGGTTAAAGGTGGAGCCCACCTCACAACTTAAGCTAGCGGAAGTAACCTGGAGGAAATCTTGAGGAACACATAAAGGATAAGAGGAATGATGCAAGCATAGAATTAAATGGCATACAAGCTTGGAGGCATATTTGGCGCCACACGTACCCCACAGGCACATCAAAGGAATTGCATGGGGGTCCATAGGCTGAATGTTAACATATGGGGGTCACGCAATTGGCGATTTTTCCTAAATTGTTGTTCAAAAATCAATGATGGAGATGCATTTCACACCTCGCCCCCTCCCAAAACCACAAACCATGTTGAGGGGGTCGTGCAAAAATTATAAGTTATTTTCTGATGGACTAGCCATCATGGCACTAAGAGACAAGTCAAGACCCATACAATTTTATAAAATAGAATGGCACAAAAACAAGGCCTAAGTACCCTTTCTCTCTCCTCTCTTATAGAAGGACAAGTGGTAGCATATTATTTGTCAAATATGACATTAGCACTAGGACAATAAGAGATCGACATGAGGCAAGCGTTTTTGGAATTTTCAAGTACCCAAGTGAACCATTTTTGAGTCACATGTTGACCACTTCGAAAGAGACACATGACATGAGTGAAGTCAACATGACATCATCCTGTAGGCTATATCTCGAAATATCTAAGCGATGCACGTTATGGAACAGTCAGGTTGACTAGGCATCGGGTTGAAATGGAAGCTATTAGAGCCAAATCTACTCGACATCATTTTGATTGGACCATGGCTATTCTAGGAGGACCCCATAGGATAGCGAAGGCTGCAAGGTAAATTTAGGATGAAAAATTGAAGGTGAAAAAATGAGAACAGGAGGGTTGAATGGGCATCAAATGGACATGGCTCGTGTTAGAGCCAATACATCTCAGGAAGCAGTTTTACTAGTGAGAAGTATGACATGTGTACCTCTCCAAGGCAACTCATCCCCTAAGGAAATCCCTAAGGAATTTTAAAGGTGCGCAGAGGGAAAGGGTCAGGACATGTCATCACTAACAACTGACAGTCAACTATAGATTTTTTTGTGGATTCAATGACTCGTGTGATATACTAAAACATAAGGTAATAATCTTTTCTACTCTTTATAATGGAAACCAATAATGATTGATGAAAATAATAACTAGAAAGAGGAAGAATAACAATCACACATAACACAATATTTCTTTGGGGAAAGCAACTACTCAAAACCATGACTATCTATATTGCATTAACTAGAATATCTGAGAAGAAAATACAGTGCTTGTTCACACTAGAACAATCCTTACACAAGTAGATATCTCTTTGTGTCACAAGCCTGCTCTAGCCAACACTTAGCCAATTCTTTTGTCTGCCAAGCCCCTATTTCCTTGTGCAATTCCTGAGAGAATACACCCATAATTAATTGGTAAATCCTTCCTCCATAACTGGACAATCTAAACTTAGGTCCTCAACTCATTTCATGCACCAACTGTATAACTCGGAAAATTATGCAACTAATAGTACACTATCCCTGCACTCTAATCTCAATTGGGTCTTCCTCTGAACTGACATACATGAACTATTTGTAATTTAATCTTCAATTAATGGGTGTGGTAGTGGTTGATGCACTAGTGCACTAATCCACTACTATACATTTACAAGTTCCTCCAATAGTTAGAACTAGTTTAACTAACTATAACTCAGTTAGGTTGAGTTATCTAATTACAACTTAAAAGAACTCAACTTGGGCCCCTAAAATTTAGGTAACACTTTTCATGGCTCTAGACAGAATTCCAACTTTAATTTCCTAAGCTAACTAAGTTAACTATTACAAGTTGCTATGAGAAGAGAATTATAATTTTAATTCACAATTTAATTCAAGGACAAATTAAATTGGAATTTCTTGTTGCTATCTTTAACACTCCCTCTCAACAAGAAAGGGATTATCAGCTACCCCAATCCTATGTCTATGAAACTTGAATTTACATATTGACAATGCCTTTGTCAAGCTGTCAGCATCCTGCTCCTATGTGGGAATTTACTCCAACAACATAATCCGCCTCTGCACACAATCTCAAAGATGAAGATACCAGATACCAATATGCTTGGAACGATCATGCAAAACTAGATTTTCAAATAGTTTGATACAACTATGATTATCATGATAAATCACAGTTGGATCCATCTACTAACCAAACAAACCAACCAGAATCTTCCTCATCCTGATGGCCTCAGAAGCTTCTTAACTAGTAGCCATGTATGCCACCACTGCTGAACTCATTACAATTGATCTCTATTTCTTGTTGTACCAAGAAACAATTGTTGACCCAATACTGAAGATTCCTCCTGATGTGCTCTTCCTGTTGGATGAAATCCCTACCCAATCTACATTGGTTAATCCTTGAAGCTTCACTCCCTCTTTCCATTTGTACTATAATCCATAATGAGTAGTGCCTCTGAGGTATCTCAACACATGCTTGGCCACCTTCCAATATAACTTGGTCAGCCTAACCATCACTTGACTAAGTTGGTTAACTGCATAGCACATATCCAGTTGTGTGTTCACCAAATACATGAGTGAACGCACAAGCTACATGTAAATAGTAGCTTCCACTACTTCAATCGAGGTAGCATCCTCCTTCCTCTATTTATCAGATAGAGGAGTCTCCATGGGTTTACTGCTCTCCATGTGGAACATTTTCAGTATCGTGTTGGCATGCCTTCACTAAGAGACAAAAATATCCCCATCACCTTGTCATACCTCCATGTCCAAAAAGTAGTGCTTGGGCCCAAAGTCCTTCATTTCAAACTCTCTTGCAAGATCCTCTTTGTGAGAATTGATCAATTTATAATCACATGTCTGAATAAAATCGTCGACATATAAAACAAAAATAAAAAATTTACCTTCCATCTCAATATGGTATAGGTTCATATCTGCTTCACTTTTGGTGAAGCCCAAACTAGTGAAGTAGATATCGATCATAGTGTACCACACACAGGGTGCTTGCTTCATCCCATACAATGCTTTCTTTAGTTACAACACATGTGACTCATGGTCAAAGGTCTGAAAATATTCAGGCTACTCAATATACACCTCTTCCTCAATTATGTCATTAATGGAGGTTGTCTTTACATCTATCTGATGTATCGTCCAAGCCATCTGCACTGATAGTTCCAAAATGGATCTGATTGATGAGTACCTTGCAACAACCACAAAGGTCTCATCATAATCAATCCCCTCTACCTGAGAAAAGCCTCAAGCCATGAACTTGGCCTTATGTTTCTCCACACTACCATTTGCTGCTTTCTTTACCTTGTAAAGCCATCGAGAACTCACCACTGACTTGTTTGTTGGTCTTGGGATGACATACCAAATACTGTTACAAACAATGGAGTCATACGTCTCCACCATGGCATCAACCCAAACCTTTTGCTACAGTTCCTCCTCAAAATAAGATGGCTCTGTCTCAATACATCCACTCATAAGATACATGTATGCAATGTACCTCTCAGTTAACCTCGTCTAGTTGCATTATGGTGTGGGTGCTCACATATTCTCTCTTGCATCCTGCAATAACCTATCAGCCTCTCTGATGCACTTTCTCCCATCTCTAGAAGACTCTACCTGAGTGAATTTATCCACTTTTGAATCCTCTGCATGTGGCTACTCCACATCAATCTAAGGCTCCTCCTTAAGAGCTAAAATCTCATCAACCACATGTAGTTGAAGCTCCCTCTGAAGGGAACATCGCATGTCATTCTCTTCATCAAATTTTACATCCCTGTGAACCACTATCATCTTGTTGGTAGAAAGATACACCCAATAGTCTTGAGGTGTATCAATGTACCCCACAAATATCCCCAACTCTGTTGTCAGCTCAATCTTATCCCATGCATGTTTGGTCACATGGTAATATACTGATGACCCAAAAATCTTGAAGTGATCCACATTTGGTCTCTTCCATGAAAACGCCTCGTATGGTGTACTCATCCCAAGAACCCGATGAGGGCTTCTATTCTGCAAAGAAATAACTGTGTTACATGAATTAGCCCACAAGTATATTGGTAGGGATTGATCATGCAACATCGCCATTGCTACCCCTATAATGCATCTATTCTTCCTTTCAGCCACCCCATTCTACTATGGGTTATGGGGTGCTATCAACTCATGTTTAATCCCTTTTACTGCACAAATTTTTTTAAAATCATTTGGCACATACTCTCCATTGTTATCACTCATAAGAGTTTTAACCTTCTTTCAAGTATCTTTCTCAACCAATTCTTTAAATTCACAAAAGTTTGCAAAAGTTTGATCTTTCTTCTACATGAAAAAGACCCAACATTTATGAGAAAAATTGTCAACAAGTATAACATAATACTTGTGTTTGGCCATGGATGATGTCAATAATAGTCCACACACATCTAAATGGACTCAATCTAGGATTGCCTATGCTCGAAATTCTTTATTGTGAAAGGAAGATTTGGTCAATTTTCCCAAAGTACACCCTTTGCATGTATCAACTTGCTCTAATGTACCTTTGGGAATATCAGTAGAAATTTTCTGTATGATTTTCAATGCACCATGATGAAAGTGACCCAACCACCTATGCCACAACTCAATGATGTCTCATATTTGCACCTTCTCTTCTTTTGTGCTGAAGGAAATACAATAGTCTACCTCCAACTTATAGAGATTCTTCACCTGAGTCCATATTCCCTTTACTTGTCCCATGGCTATGTGATGTAGGAAGAACATTCCCTTACTAAAGATAACATCATAGCCTCTATCCTCCAACATGGCAACAGATGAGAAGTTCTTCTTCAAACAAGGTGTTAGTGTCGGTCTTGAGCCCTCCATCGATGATCAAAAGCTCTTTGCATATGCATAGGTAGGTGTCTCATCAGTATCAGTTTTGCATCCCGTTAGGCATGCCATAACACTGATGGAGGAGCTGGTCTTTGTTCCCTTCTTGGCTTTGCTGGATCAGGTCATATCATTTGAATGAGCTTGCGTCACACTTGTTTTATTTTTTGTCTTGAAATCCCAAGTCTTAGGTCTAGGGTTTTGGTCAAAATCGCTGCAAGGTCATGAGTCAAAGGTCTAATAGTCTCCAGCAAGCCGGAAGAAGGTATGTAAATATGTTCCATTGATATTTTTCATCAGCTACAGCTCATTTATACCTTGGATTTAAAAACCCTGTTTTTAAACCCAAGGTCATGTGAAATTTGCAAAAATAAGGAAAATTTTCAAAATTCTTCAGAATGCCGGCAATAACCCTGGTTTCCTCATCAGAGTCCATCAGATAGTCAACCTGCAAAAAGAACGGAGTTAAAGCACTCAAAAGATCAAATTCAGGCAAAGTGAACTTAAAACAGTGTTAAAGTGAATGTCAAAGCAAAAAAATATTAGAAAGTGGGTTTGATGATTTAATTTTTTCAAATTTTGACCTATAAAGACTAAATTTCCCTCTACATAGTCTCATTATGCATTTGAGAGCTTGCAAAACATAAGTGAGAGGTCAAGAAGGCGATTTGCAGCAAGTTGGGTTCATTTTCAGGGGGAGCAACCACTCAAACTAGGTGCGCGACCAGTTGGGCGGGCTGCGACCACTCAGCGCCAGTTCTGCAGTGTGATTTCCTAAGGGGCATGACCACTCAGAGGGGGCGCGACCAGTCAGAGCAGGGGCGCGACCACTCGACCTGTTTTGTCCAGAAACCCTCCAAATCGATCAAATCGCCCTCCTAAGTGCTAAATCGATCGAGGTAGGCTCTAAATTCATGAATGATGCTAAGGGATGATGAAATAATGATGTGTCTAATGGTTTTATCATTCAAGATTGCAAGAGAATGGATTAATTTGGCTGTTGCTAATGTAGGCATTATGCTAGTGTTTATGTGTTTTTTCAAGGTTTTAAATCCCTCTTTATTCCCTCCTTGTTTCCTATGAAATTCAATTCACAAATGTTGTAATATATCTATCTCTTATTTCATTTGCACTAAATACTAAATTCCCATCCCAAATTCCTAAAACCCTATCCCTTTACAAAACCCTAATGCCCTTTCATGTATTCTACCCAAACCCTAATACCCTCCACACATCAAGCAAACTAAATGAACAATAGCAAGGAAAACAAAAGAATAACAAAAAATATAAAAAATGTTATGTAAAAAGAAAAAAGAGCAATAATATGCCAAAATGACCAAATATGAACAAAAGAGATATTGTTGTGTATAGTCATTGAAAAAAAGAAGGCATGCTGCTGTTGTATACCCATAGCAAAAACAAGAAAAATGCAGCTAAGTATATTTATAAAATGGACATATTGCTGTAATTATTGCCTGCAAAAGAATATTGTTGTGTCTCCCCTAAACCAATCGCTGTTTTCCTCTCTACCCCTTCCCTAAATTCCTGTTCAATTAAGATCCCTTTTCCCTTATGACAAGATGTAAAAGAAGTCTTATTCCCTTATGATAAAATCCTAATAAAGTATTTCGTTGCAAATGATTTCCTAATGATTGAAGATGATATGATATGTTTAACATTTTGTGAATTCTCCCTTAAAAATCCCTGTTTTTATATATTTTCCCATTCCTTATTAAAAATCCCTCCCCTAACATTTCCCTTATGATTTTTTCCCCTTGAAAACATCATACTTCTCAGCATTTTTGCAAGCAAGGGCAGCAGTTTACTCTATCTATTTGCTTCACTTTGCTCAAAAGCACCATGTCAACCACTGAAACCTATGAGCAAGGTGATGACCGGTCTTCTTCCACGGAAATCGAGGTACAACAGAGGCCTTGTAAGGGTGGCAAAGGTGGTCATCATAGGAGAGAGGAACCCACCTCTTTGGCAGAATTGCAGCCCTGTCCTTTGGCAATGAATGGTTTCCGTTATATGTCATGTTTTCAGTTCTGTGAAAGGCTTGCTCAGATTTAGCATCACAGGGAGTTGGCACGTTTATTTGTTTTACACCTTCATGATGGGCAGGTCACTCTTGCAGGGGTGAATTTTCTACTATCTCCAGAGATAATTTCAGAGGCTACCGGGATACCGAATGTGGGAGACGTGTGGCCCAAGCGCAAAATGATGGATTTTGTTTATTTTGAGCCATATCTCAGGCCAACATTTGTGAGTCACTTGTCAGGGGTCTTTCCTTTCAGATTCCTTCGGGCGGAGTATGCTCCAATCATGCGGCTTATCATGCATTACTTTACATGCGAGGGAAGATTTTCACAGGTCTTCTCTTGTCACATTCGCATGTTGATGGACTTTACCCGAGTGAGGATGATGAACATCCCGGTTTTCTTCTTCTAGGACATTCAGAGGATGTCATCCGTGTTTCAGACGCAGTCCCCAGCTCATCAGCATAGGAGTTTGTGCCATCATGGTCTCATTCAACTCGTTGTTTCTCATCAGTTGAGTCAGCAGGGCATTCCATGGGTAGATTTCATTTCTCATGATGTCTTTACAGTGCCACCACAGCCACAGCTAGAGCCAGAGGTCATTCATGAGGAGGGAGGTCCATCACACCAGCCCGAGATTATTGTGCCGAGACATGTTGTTTCCCCACTGCAGTGTACATATCAAAGAGGTCATAGAACCTTGTTTGCAGCAGCTCGACGAGTATTTTCTCCACAGCAGGTGGAAGGGGTCTCGTCATCATCATCGGATCAGCGAGTGTTATCTCCACACAAGGTGGAAGGAGCCTCGTTGCCGACAACAGCACAGGTAGCCGAGAGGGGCAAGCAGCCCATGATTGAGGAGAGAGTGTCAGGTGATCCGGTTATTGATCTTGACGCCGGTTCTCCTAGCACAGAGCTCAAGGATATCATCAGAGAGCAAAGCACCGAGATTCATTCGCTGCAAACACAATTATTGATGGCAAAATGGATAATCAAATATTTAGAGCAGCGAAACAAACAACTTGAGGATGAGAAAGAGTTGGATGAACTATGGAGGATTCGAAGTGATCGAGTCATCAACCATAGGAGGCCCGGTGACTTGCTGCCCAAGGAGAGGGAATCCATGCTTATCCGAGTAAATAGACACTTAGAGAGGCTATTGGCTAAGGCCAATCGAAACAACAAGTTGCTAAGGAACATGAAAAACCATTATTGGGCAAGGATGCATGTTTGCAAGGCGAAGATGAAAATGTTCCAAAGAAGGTTGTCCGAGGTTCGCAAGAGGAAGAAGAAGACCAACCCACTCGGTATCTTGGCTGAGGCCTCTCTCACTCACCATGATACTCATTATCTTCCTCCTAGCAGCAAACCCAAGAAATTTTGATAATTTTGAGGCATTTTTGGCATTTTTGGGAATTTTACAGGTTTTGGCCATTTGAGTGGTCTCACCCCGTGCGCGACCAGTCATGAGGACAGCTCAGAATGGGCAAAACTCTATATTTTTGGAATTTTGATGCAAAGATACACTTTCCTATGGAAGGGTTTCAAATTTTATGAAGATTTGGGCTCCCAAAAGCTCAAAATACATGCACATTTTGACTTTCTGCCCCTTTTTTGAGTTGCAGAAAGCAGTCTTGGGAGATTTGATTTTTGAGGGGTCAAATCAACTCCAAATTCAGAAATGCTAGTGGGGTTGGAAAGTCGACTCATAGACCTTTCCAATGAGCTATCTTGCACCTGATTTGGATACCGAGAAGGCCCTCAAACAGAGCTTCCAATGTGCACGACCAGTCAAAGTCAGGGGCGCGACCACTCAGGGAAGTGTGCCAGTTTTGACCAGTTCGGCCAGCAAAACACTGTTTTCACCTTGGTTGACTTTTGAGGCATGTAAATGATGAATTTTTGTGTAAATTTCATGGAACTTAGATACTTTTACTCTTCTTGACCACTTCTAGAAGTTTCTTTGATGTAAATGGTAAATATTTAATGCATGGATAGGTTTCCTAAGTTTTAGAGGCAAGTTGTTGTGATTGCCTATTATCTAGTGATTAATTTAGAATTAGTTGCAACAGCGCCTAGGAAGCTGAGCTCGACCCCTAGAGGTGGGGAAAGGAGTTAGATCTTCTATATTATGCCTTCTCTTACTCATTTTCATGGTTGGACTCTAGAGGGAGAAG
>APFE030086575.1:43551-166859 GCA_000404065.3 Pinus taeda
TTTGATGATGATTTGCCTCATTTTGATCAGTATGATGATGATTATGTTCTCTAAAAAGAAGTTCATTTTCAGCAGCTTGAGTACAATGTTCAGCCATCACATATCAGCTATAACATTGATGAGGAAAGTGCAGCAAATTTTGAAGTAAGTGAAGGATCTTTACCTTTTTGTTTTGATTCATGTCAGTTCATTAGAGACAACTTCCATGCAATTAGAAATCAGTTGTCAACAAGTCTTGATTTAGACCATCTTGAGGGCAATAAAAATCTTGTTCAAGACTTCTCATATTCATATTTGCAGCCCCCACATGCCATTGGTTGTCAAGCTGCAGATGAAGGCATGGAAGTTGACATATTTGATCAAATGATACAAGAAGGTTCTCTTCCTTTCTGTTTTGAATCATTTTAGCTTTTGAAGGGAAATTTGCATAATACATCTTCAGTAAAGAATGAGAAGCACGTAGGCAATCATGTAATCACATTGGAACCAATAGAAAATGGGTTGCAGCAGTCTTCTCAAGTTTTTGATGATCCTATTGCATGTGTGTTGGATGATGTTTGCTGTAAAAGTTTTCTTTCATTAGTTAACCATGTGCTGAAAAAGAATATTGATGATAATATTCTTCAAAGGTCGCCTTCATTCTCTTGTCTAACAGATTTTTCATTACAAAGCCCTCATCAAGGTTTGCAGTCATATGAGGAGATTGATGAAGGAGACTTTTTTTCTATTTGTAATCAGCAACGGAGTTTGGTTTTTCATGAATTTCAGGATCCTTTGGATAGCTTGCTGCAATCACCAAAGAAGCATAACACAAATGTGAGCGAAGTCTTGATATCTAGCTATGAAGATTACTTGGACCAGAGCTATGTTTATGAAGATCCTTTTGTAGTATTCTTGCAGTCATCCAGTCAATTTGCGCTTTGCAAGTTTATCAGCAGTTAGCTTGAGTTCAAATTTCCATGGGAGTTGCCTTTCGATTTTTTCCTTTTCCTGCGCATCAGAAAGCATGTGGGAAGAAATCAAACAGCAGCTAGGATGCTTACTTGGTTGCATTGGTTGTTTCATTTCACTTGATCAGGTGATGAATGAAACTGTTAGAGTAGGTTTTGATGAATAAGCTCCACTTTGAGCATCATTTTCAATTTGTCGGTTGTGTTTAAGTATTGAGTCAATTTTTAGTTGAGTCATGAGTCCTTTGTTAGTCCATTTTCAGTCTTGTTGTTAAGTTAGTTTGCGTCAGTTTTCAGTCATGCATTTCAGCTTGAGTTTTTGACTCCATTGCCCAATAAATGTAATCACTGGCTGCCTCCCAGAGGTCTAAGGTTCTTTGGCACCTCCAAGGAGCCACCATCCCCATTGGAGCCAATGTTAGTGTCAGTCTTGAGCCCTCCACTCGGTGATCAAAGCTCTTTGCATGTGCATAGGTAGGTGTCTCATCAGTATAGTTTGCATCCCGTTAGGCATAGCCATAACACTGATGGAGGAGCTGGTCCTTGTTCCCTCTTGCTTTGCCTGGATCAGGTCATAATACATTTTGAATGAGCTTGTGTTCAAATTGTTTATTTTTTGTCTTGAAATCCAAGTCTTAGGTCTAGGGTTTTGGTCAAAATCACTGCAATGTCATGAGTCAAAGGTCTAATAGTCCCCAGCAAGCCGGAAGGAGGTATGTAAATATGTTCCAGTGATATTTTTCATCAGCTACAGCTCATTTATACATTGGATTTAAAAACTCTGTTTTTAAACCCAAGGTCATGTGAAATTTGCAAAAATAAGGAAAATTTTCAAAATTCTTCAGAATGCCGGCAATAACCCTTGTTTCCTCGCTAGAGTCCATCAGATAGTCAACCTACAAAAGGAACGGAGTTAAAGCACTCAAAAGATCAAATTCAGGCAAAGTGAACTTAAAATAGTGTTAAAGTGAATGTCAAAGCAAAAAACATTAGAAAGTGGGTTTAGTGATTTAATTTTTTCAAATTTGGACCTATAAAGACTAAATTTCCCTCTACATAGCCTCATTATGCATTTGAGAGCTTGCAAAAACAAGTGAGAGGTCAAGAAGGCGATTTGTAGCAAGTTGGGTTCATTTTCAGGGGGCGCGACCACTCAAACTCAGTGCGCGACCAGTTGGGCGGGGCGCGACCACTCAGCGCCAGTTCTGCAGTGTGTTTTCCTAAGGGGTGCGACCACTCAGAGGGGGTGCGACCACTCAGAGCAAAGGCGCGACCACTCGACCTGTTTTGTCCAGAAACCCTCTAAATCGACCAAATCGCCCTCCTACGTGCTAAATCGATCGAGGTAGACACTCAATTCATGAATGATACTAATGGATGGTGAAATAATGATGTGTGTCATGGTTTTATCATTTAAAATTTGCAAGTGAATGGATTAATATGGCTGTTGCTAATGTTTGTAAAATGCTAGGGTTTTGTGACTGTTTCAAGTGTTTATTTTCCCATTGATCCCTTCCTTTTTCCACTCTTTCATTAATAATCATGTTTGCATCTCTGTCCTATTTCATTTGCACATAAATGTTTCCCTACCCCCATCCCTAAGTTATAAACCCTACCCCTCTCACAAGCACTCAAACCCTAATTCCCTCTACCATACACATGCAAAAAACTAAAACAAAAAGAAAATATACATTGTAAAGACTGAAGAGAGTCATGTAAATTTAATGTGCTGTATATTTAAAAGCATGTACAAACCTCTATATATCCTTGACACCCTCTTATACATGAAACACTTTCCCTTCATGTGAAAATGATGAGTATGTACTCCTTAATGTGCATGTAACCTTTAAAGAACAAAAAGAGCAGAATCTGCCTTATATCACACATGAAATCCTCAGTGAATTTGGTGTATGGTGTCCTTATGTCCCTCTTGATTCATTTATGCCCCTTCCATGTTCATTATCATACATGTTTTGTCCCATATGAGATGTTCTTAGCAAATGATTTCCCAATGTTAAAATTGTTCCTATATGCATGACAATGTGTAAAGTTTCCCTTGAAAATTCCCTGTTATTATCATATATTCCCATTCCTTGTTAAGAAGTTCCCTCCCCTAACATTCCCCTCATTTTTTTTTCCCTTGAAACAGCATAGAGTTCAGTACTTTTGTAGGCAGAGGCAGCAGTCCAATTTGTCCTTCAGTTTGCCCATCTTGCCCCAAAACCATGCCAGATACCGAGACTTATGAGCAAGGTGATGACCATTCATCATCTACAGAGGTTGAGGTACAGAGGAGGCCTCATAAGGGTGGAAAGGGCGGTCATCACAGGTTATTGGGCTAGGATGCATGTTTGCAAGGCGAAGATGAAAATGTTCCAAAGAAGGTTGTCCGAGGTCCGCAAGAGGAAGAAGAAGACCAACCCGCTCCGTATCTTGGCTGAGGCCTCTCTCACTCACCATGATACTCATTACCCTCCTCCTAGCAGCAAACCCAAGAAATTTTGAGAATTTTGAGGCATTTTTGGCATTTTTGAGAATTTTACAGGTTTTGGCCATTTGAGTGGTCTCACCCCGTGCGCGACCAGTCATGGGGACAGCTCAGAAAGGGGAAAACTCTATATTTTTGGAATTTTCATGCAAAGATACACTTGCCTATGGATGGGTTTCAGATTTTATGAAGATTTGGGCTCCCAAAAGCTCAAAATACATGCAAATTTTGACTTTCTGCCCCTTTTTTGAGTTGCAGAAAGCTGTCTTGGGAGATTTGATTTTTGAGGGTCAAATCAACTCCAAATTTAGAACTTCCATGGGGTTGGAAAGTAGACTCACAGACCTTTCCAATGAGCTATCTTGCACCTGATTTGGACACCGGGAAGGCCCTCAAACAGAGCTTCCAAATATGCGTGGACCCAGTCAAAAGTCAGGGGCGCGACCCCAACCAGGGAAATTGCATGTTTGACCAGTTCGCCAGCAAAACACTGTTTTCACCTTGGTTGACTTTTGATGCATGTAAATGATGGATTTTTGTGTAAATTTCATGGCACTTAGATACTTTTACTCTTCTTGACCACTTCTAGAAGTTTCTTTGATGTAAATGGTAATATTTAATGCATGGATAGGTTTCCTAAGTTTTAGAGGCAAGTTGTTGTGCTGGCCTATTATCTAGTGATTAATTTAGAATTAGTTGCAACAGCTCCTAGGAAGCTGATCTCGACCCCTAGAGGTGGGGAAAGGAGTTAGATCTTCTATATTATGCCTTCTCTTACTCATTTTCATGGTTGGACTCTTGAGGGAGAAGCTTTATTGTATTTTTTACTTGTATCTCTGCAATTTGAGGAAAAGGAAGGCCAGGGTTTTGCAGACATCATTGTGGATTCTTGTGGATTATTGTGCTGATGGTGTGTTTCCTACTTGTCATTGTAATTGTGTTTATGTGTTCCATCTCTTATTCTATTGCTGCTAATTAAACAAAAGAAGTGATAAAGTTTGAATTCATGCATGCCATGCTCAGCTTTCAATTTTGTTTAATATTTATGTTTTCCACTGTCTAGAGAGGATTCAAAGTCATTGTTTGCCCTCTTTAGCCTCTCTTCTTTTCTCCTTGATCATCCATCTCAGCTAAAGGCATCAACACAAACTCCTACCTTTCCCCAAAGACCCACCTGCAAAAACTGAGCTCAATCCCCGCACCCTGAATTGCACTCCCTCCAATTGCCACCAAAAACCCCAAAAACTTGAAATCAATCCTCCTTATCAGTTTACTAGCCTAATATCTGTGTTACCTTGATTGGTCATCTCTTCCCATTGGAAATTTAACGAAATTGACCAGAGAGAGCCTTCTCATACCCCATAGGGCTAGCTACGAGGTGAAATGGTTTGATGTAGCCTTGAGATTTGTCTATCTCAGCCTAGGTGAAATTTCAAGTGCTAACACCAGGAACATACATAACATCTCATAAAGTGAGGGGAGCACTTGATTCCCTATGAAAGGTAACTGTACCCAACCCAGTAGCACTATACCGCTCGTCATCACCCATATCGATATGCATATGGAGATCCTTCTCCTCCAAGACACTAAATATCTCCTTGTTATGAGTCATGTGGAAAGAAGCTCCATTGTCTAGGTAGAATACACTACCCATCATTAATGACACCATGCATACGATGAGGGAAAATTCCAATTCGAATTGTCAGGCAAAAGCCTCACTTGTTGCTCCTCTTGAGGACTTCTTCTTGGACTTCTTGGGAGGACAATTTGTAGCAAAATGTCCCAATTCATGAAAATGAAAGCACTTTCGACATATCCATCTTCTTTCCTCCATGACAAGAATACGATTTCGAATGCGATTCCTTCCCTTTTCCTTTCTTTGCCTTACCCGCTAAGGCACAATTTTCCTCATCATCAATCTTTGATGAGGATCCATCCCTAGTGCTCCTGTGAATTACTTCCTGTAACAAATCTGACCACAATCATTCCCAATTTGGTATCTTCTCCCTCCCATTGACAAATTCCTGATAACTATGCCAACTCTTAGGGAGTCCTAGAAGAGCTAGGATCACCATATCCTTCCCAACAATAGTAATCCCTCTAACACTTCCCAGCTCATCGTGACAATGAATGAACTGGGTCAAGTATTTCAGAATTGAGTCACCCTTCTCCATCTTGATATTTTTGAGTTTTTCTTTTAGTGCCAACTTCCTATGGTCATTGTTACTCTGAAATAGGTCTGTCAATTCATTCCACATTTAATATGGTTTTTTCTTACCATGGAGACTTGAGACAATGTGGTCTCAAACTCCCTTAACAATAATCTACCTTGCCTTTGCCACACACTTTCCCCATTCAAGCAGATCTTGAGCATATGATGTTGGAGGCTTATGAATGTCTTAATCAATGAACTCCATGAGGCTATTATCTTCCAACATTGCTTCCATGCTTTCCTTCCATGCTATGTAATTCGAGTTTCCTTCCAAGGCATACTCAAGTTGCAACCCGTAGAAAGAAATATTTTTGATCTAAAGTATGAACTACAAACTTGGTTTTCACCTGGACAAAAAACTTGAAATCTCCTCTTCTATATTTCGTTCAGCTCTAATGCCATGTAGATTTTTCTATAGATTCAACAACTTATGTGATATACTAAAACATAATATAAGAATCTACTCTACTCTTTACATCATAAACCAATAATGATCGATGAAAACAATAATTAGAAAGAGGAAGAATGTTAATCACACAAAACATAATATTTCTCTGGGGAAAGAAACTGCTCAAAACCCTGACTATCTATATTGCATTAACCAGAAGATCTTAGAAGAAAATACAATGCTTTTTCACACTAGAACAATCCCTACACACATATTATCTAACTCTCTACCTCACAAGCCTATTGTAGCCAACACTTAGGAAATTATGCTACCTGCCAAGCCCCTACTTCCTTGTGCAATTCCTGAGAGAATGAACCCATATTTAATTGGGAAATCCTTCCTCCGTAATTTTGCAATCTAAACTTAGGTCCACAACTGATTGCATGCACCATATGTACAACTCGACAAACTATACAACTAATAGTACATGGTCCCTACACTCTAATATGAACTGGGTCTTCCAATGAACTAACATGCATGAATTATTTGTGAGTGAATCTTCAATTAACTAGTGTGGTACTAGTTGATGCATTCGTGCACTAATCCACTACTAGACCTCTACTAGTTCCTCCAACAATTAGAACTATTTTGACTGATTATAATGCAGTTAGAGTGAGTTATCTAATTACAACTCCAAAGAACTCAACCTGGGCCCCTAAAATTTATGGAACACTTTACATGACTCTAGATAGACTTCCAACTCAAATTTTCTAAGCTAACTAAGTCAACATAACTTACTTAACTATTACAAGTTGCTATGAGAAAAGAATTACAATTTTAATTCATAATTTAATTCAAGGAGAAACAAAAATGGAATTTCTCGTTGCTATTTTTAACATGAATAACCAATTAGAAGCAGGTTGGGAGGACCCCCACTAACAGTTCATCCCACTAAATAGAACCATAAATTTTTAAAAGGGGTGCGGGTTATTTGCATCAGGATAAAGGCAATGAGTGCCAAGTGTCAGAACAACATTTTATGGAGAAGAAACCAAGGGTGCAAAAAAACTTATAAAGGAAATAAACCCTTGGAGGCTTAAAAAAGCTACGCGCTTAAAAGACGAAGGCAAAGGTCATGGCACGAGGTCTTATGGAATGATAAACAAAAAGGGGCTAACACGCAAGGGCTTAAAATATAAAATGGCAGAATGGATGTGCTTTAATGGAAAAATTGGTAGATAAGCCAAAGTTAAGAGCCTATTAATTTTAGTAAAGCCTTGCTAAACTCTCTAAATTGCTATAATAAAAAAAATTAATAGAAAAACTCAGAGTTTTAGCTCAAAATAGTATAATGGAGGTTGATAACTTGAAGATTACTTCAAAAGACTAGAATAAATAGGAGAGATCTAGAAATAAAGATTCATGCAAGAATTCAAGGAAAGAAAAGATGCCAAAGATAGAAAAGAAAAATTCTTTATAAGCATAATCATTTGAGAAATCTTGTAAGGTTTTTTGCAAGATTTGGTGCTAGAATTTGTGGTGGAGCAAGTTGTTGGTGTGTTTGTATATTTATCAGTAATCATAGATTATTGAAGATGTCTTGGTGAATTAATTGTGGGAAAATTAATTAATTTTTGAGGTGGCATTCATGGTTCTGGTTTGAAAATGGATGAAATATGAATCATTGATGTCAAGGAAGTTTTAGCTTGGAGATCATGGGTTGTAGCTCCTTCCAATAGGTGCTAGAAAATATTTGGCATTGTAGCTCCATTCAATTGTAATTGATGAATCAGGGAGTTGTAGCTTCCTGCTAGTTCTAACCAGAGAAAATTGTAATAGCAAGTTGTAACTTTCCTTGTGAAGGAATTGAAGAGTAGTTTGTAGAATTTTTTATTCCTTGTGTTACTAATATTATTTCATTTTATGCTCATGTAAATGAATTTTTTTATCGCATCCTAATATCTTTGTATAAGTGAAAGACAATTTTTAAATTCTTAAAACTCCTATAATATTGATTCACTCCCCCTCTGAGTATTTCCCTAGTTTCCAAGAATTGGTATCAGAGCTTAGTTACTTTAGATAAGTTTAACAACTAGAAAAAATACCAAGGACCATGTAAAACTAAAAAGGAGTATTTACCAATAGGGAACCTATGCTAAATGGAACAATCTATGTGCTTCGGAAAGTAAGGATGAAGATCTGCATTCAATCACTTGGAGTTGATTTATGGGATGATGTGGAAGAAGAATATAAAAATCCTCTAGCATTGATTACCAAAGACCAGAAGATGGAATTCACATGCAATGGTAAAGCCATGAATATCTTGCTTGCTTGCCTACCTGAATCAGAACTTGCCATAGTGATGGATGCACATTTTCCAAAACTATTTGGGACAAGATGAGTAGTTGTTATGAAGGTGACAATAAGGTAAAAGAAGATAAACTCCAAGGTTTTAGAATGCAATTCAAGTTTTTAATAATGCATGATGATGAGCACATTGAAAAGTATCTCTTAAGAGTTGATGAAGTTGTGAACACTATAAGAGGACTTGATGAGAAGCTAAATGAAGTTGTGGTAGTTCAGAAGGTGTTAGGATATCTTCTTTATAGATTTAATCCTAAGGTTTTAGCCATTGAAGAAATGACCAATCTAAACTCTCTCACTCTAGATAAATTACTTGAAATGCTTACTACTTATGAGATGTGAATTTCTAATGGCAAGCCTCCAACAAAATAATCAAAATTTAAAGTAGATAAAAATCCCAAGGAAGAGCATGATGATTCATGTTGTGAATCTCATGAAGAAGAAGCCAAGTTCATGAGGAAGCTCAAGAGCGGATCAGGAAAGTATAAAGGTAAGCTACATTTTAAATGATTTAATTGTGGAAAATTTGGTCATTATGCATCAAAGTGTCATGAAAAGAAGAAGAAATATTATGATCCAAGAGAAAAATTCAAGAATGTGAAAAAAGATAGAAAGAAGGCTAAAAAGAGAGTTCTCTATGTTCAAGAATATATCTCCTTTGAAAATGAAGTCAATCACTCCTCAGATGAAGACAGAGACGATGAAAACCCGAAAGAATTCATGTTGCTGGACATAGGCAATATGTACATTGAATTAATCATTTATGATGATGAAGAAGGTGAAATTAATCTAGAAGGGGAACTGGTAAGTGCACTAGAAGAAATTGAAAGACCAAGAAAGAAAAATAAATCTCTAAAGGAGTTATTGATTAAAGAAAAGGATGAATTTGTTGAAACATTGCTCTTGCAAGGAGAAGAAGGTAAGAAGATTCAAGAATTACTAACCAATAGTTGAATGAGAAGAATCAAGCTTATGAAAGGCTAGAAGGTGAATTTTTTTTACTAAACAAGGAGTTAGAGAAGGAAAAAACGTAGTTGAGTTTCAATCAGAAATTTGGAAAAGGGACTGATAATTTGAACAAAATATTGGAAGCAAAACGACTCTCCATGGATCGAATTGGTCTTGAATTTGAGGTTGTGTCCAATGCAACAACATAATTAAAAGGAAAGGAATCAATTACTTTTGTAACAACAATGAAATAATATGCAACACAACAACAAAAAGGATACATGCAACCTAAAAACTAGTCAAGGAATTATTAGCAACAACAAAAGAACAACTCTAGTAAAATAAAATGAAATACTTAAGAGACAACCTAGTGTAGAATATCGACTAGCAAGTGTGATGATAGTTTTCCGGGATATTGTTTTACCTGGACTAATTATGGCCACAAAGTAGTTGTCGGTGCACAGATTTTCTAGGTAACTGAGGATAACCTAAGAAAACATCACTGAGGATCCTAGATGCTCTCACTCTAAGTGATAAGGGTTGGCCTCCCTTTCACCACATGGGGTAATACCTGGTGATAATGTAAATTAAATAGTCATTGTAGAATAATGTAAATTAAAATATATTTTCTAATTAGGAAAATAAATAAGGCTAGTTTATAGATATGATGCAAAGAGGTATAAGGTGCAAAGGTATAGGTGGGAGAGACCTATATGAAATCTGGTGAAAGATATCAAAACGTAACCTTCATTATATAACATGAAAACAAAATTCCATTAGAACCAAAATAAAGGAAAATAAATGAATAGAGATAAAGGAAAAAAAAATTAAATGTCAGTTATCCTTATCTCCCATTTATGGTAACCCATCGTACTGCTAAATGTGAAGCAATATAATATCATGTATTTGTATTGATCATTCACTCAACAAAAAAAGGTATCAAGGATAATATCATCATCCAATAATGTACATATTGGTCAACAAGCTAACCCTACATAAGTTACAAATAGACAATTGTGATCAAGTCACTGCATAATATGGTTCACATATTTTGGTATATAAGCATATGAAATAAATGAAAAGTTAATGACAAAGAAAAAAACAAAAGGGAAGAAAGAAAGGGTAAAAACAGGAAAATATTAATATGAAAATTGTTCGCTAAGATTAAACCATAATATGTGCATCAAGTGAAAGCATATTCATTATTTTTCTCTAATATGTATATCAAAACAATTAATAGTAAATATTATAACTAGAATCCCTGACAGGAAAGAAAATTTTCATGATCTGGAGAACAGAGAAAACATAACAATAAAACACATATAACATAATCAAGAACGAAACAGAGAAATTTGCAATCACAATTAAGGTAGATATTATTGTAAAATGAAAGTTTGACCTTTAGTTATCAATAATTCATGTCTAATCATTCAACATTTATGTTGATATTATAGATATTGTAACATGAAATCAATATGATCTAATTCCTAAATGAGGGCAGGCCTCGTATTTAGTTCTTTGTGATTATGAATCAAAATAACAAGAAGAACAGAAAGAACATGCTGCTACTGTAAATAATATTCACATGAGATATTGTCATAGAACATAAATATCAAGCATTTAGAAATTATATCAACAATAAAACCTGTAAGTGATTCTATCTATTTACCTTTGATAGTATGTATATCTAAGAGGAAACCATATTAGATAATGAAAACAATTCATATAATTGATCATGTCAACTATCTAAACCAATATTTCAAAACAATACATGTGTAGAAATGAAATAGAAGGAAAATACATAAATATAAAATTCAAATTATATAATAAAAGGTTACAAAATAGGTTTTGGCATGTGCATCAAGTGCAAACAGGCATATAACGGCCAAGTTCCTTCTCTCTTTGAATCACCCAGCCTTTCACCCCTTCTCGAATGAGAAAACAAGGATTTTATATAGGCATTTCAATAATTGTTTGAATAATTGTCTATCAACTTCTAAAAACAACAAATATTTATTTTGAATATAATTATTTGAAAATATTTTGTTGTCCCTCATAAATGGTTTAAGACTTCGAATTTTCCCTTTAACATTGGACTTAGGACTCCACTCTCATTAGTCTTCCATGGAGGTATTTTGTCCAAATTATAATCCTTTCTGAACAATGTTCATAACATAAAACATGAGTTATGAATTAATAACAACAAATAAATAAACACATGAACAAAACTTGTAACTTTTCCTCATTAAATTTTCTCATAAAACTATTAAGGAAAAAGTAAAATGTAAACATTATTCACATACCTCATGTTCTTGAAAAATTCCTGCAATAAAAATGATCTTCATCTTTAAGCTACGCAATATTTGTCATAAGGGTAAATTTCCAAAGAAATAAACAAGTTTTAAATAAACCCTGAATATCGAAAACACATTGTGCACTCAATTTTTTTTTTTCAATTGAAGAATTAATTTCTCATAAATGTAATAGTGACCTTCATAGTAAACCATCGTGAACTCTTTAAAATTTTCAACAAAATCATAGAACATTTTCTCCTCCATGATAAAACACTATAAATACCTTCAAACTATAAGAACATATCAAGTTGTGGAGCGTATGGGCTGTAGGAGAAAATGCATAGATGAAGGTAGGTTAAATGAAAAAACCCTAAATGTTTTGCGTTGCTCATAAACCAATTTTTGAGTTGAATCGGGTTTAGAACTACATATAAAGGCATTGAACTTGCCAAAAAACATGCAATTGTCTCGAGATGAGAGCCATCTTTAATCAGTTGTTGATACTTCCCATCGCATGGAAAGTTGGAGGGAGGACTAATAACCATTTGTGATCCTATGTAAACTTTAATGGTGAGCTTAATTTAATTGGACGATGGTCATTCCATATCAAGTGGTAAGGTGGTGGTGAGTTAACCTCCCTTCTCCACCCTGATGACCTTAGTACGAATGAGTGGGGCCTCAAAACATTAAATGATTCATTAAATTTTTAATGCAGGCCTTCGATCAATACAATTTGCTCATTTGTGAGTAACCTTATTAAAATATGATAAATGGTTTTAAATATTTCCTAGGCACCCATTTGATTAAAATCTACTTGTTTTAATGAAAATGGATTTGAATAAATGATCTTTGAATTTATTTTGTGCTTAGGGCTTAGATATCATGAAGTAAATGTAAAAGTTAAAATTGGCGAGTAATTCATGATGAGATCAATCGTAATATTATGTGGGGTAAAAGTAGAGATTTAACATTCATGAAAGTCTATTTTCAATATTTATTACTTGCATTCTTTAGGAAATTCAACCCTCCCAAATATATATGAGTTAAGGGATTTTCATAATAAATAATTCGTTTGTACATCTCATTCCCCCATTTTGTGGACAATGACAATGTTTCCTTATTTTGTGGGTTGCTAGTTATAGTAATAATAATTTAATTATGTTTTAACCACATATACTATTTAGTTTTATTTAATATTTTAATTATTTGAATTTTGAATTTTTATGTCATATATAGAATCAAAATAACAATTAATTACTTCATATACATATTTATAATATAGAATTTCTTTAATTTCACTTAGCTACAAGCCTTACCTCTTTTTTTAGTCCCTTTTAGTGATTTTCCTTTTGTATTTTAGGGAGCAATTTGAATCATAGGAGCATGATAAGGAGCCAAATCCCATGGAAACATAAAGCAACACCCTTAGAAGAGACCTAGCTATAATGAGGGTCATTTTAGTGATAACATTCGGCTCCAACTAGGGATGATGTTCTCTTGTGGAGGATCAAGAAAGTAGACCAGAAGGCTTCCTATGGGCATGGAGTCGCAAAAGGAAACTAAAGAAATAAAAAGTAGTGAAAGAAAAATCCTTTCCATCTTAAAGGCTCAATTGATTAACAGTAAGAATAAAACAAGAATAAATGTGAGGCCCTAACACATATAGATTAATAAGTTCAAAGATTATTTACATACATAAAACACATTTTTTTGCATATGAAGTCTATCGAGGCAGTTATAATAATGATTAAGGCAGAAGATCATAAAAATGATAAATGTACAAATTCATAAGAACATCCAACACTATAAAAAGTCATACCTACTTAGAGTTAATAATTGAGAAATTACATAAACCATGGAGCTAATTAAGATACATAAGAGTGACTTTCATTTTTTTAGTTTATTGAGATTAAGGAGGCTAGTCGTTAGGGATTTTGGTTCCCTTTTTGTTCGATAACATGAGTTTCCAAAATTGTATGTCGCTTCGCTACCAGCGAGCATCCATAGCCCTAAAGGAGTCATCCACTAACCTAAGATGACTAACTCTTTGGAATCTTGTTTTCTCTTCACGTTAGAGGTTCTTCATTAAATTTATTTAGTAAATATATAATTCACGGGATGAGAGGATTATACATTGGACTTAGTACAATACCACTAACCTTGTTTCACTGCCAGCAAGTAGTTATAGCCCTGGTGGAGATGTCAACATACCCCATCAAAGTCACCTCAATAAAAGGAGTGGGGGGATTACACACTAGAATTTAATCTAGCACAAATGGCCTTGCTCCACTGCTAGCTAGCGTCTATAGCCCTAGCGGAGATACCAGCATGCCCCACCGAAGAAACCATTAGTTCATATCCCTAGGGTAGTATGTTGATTAGGAAGGTCTCATGTATGGTTGTGATGTGGCGAAATAGTCCTACAAAAGCTTCAGTTATATGTATGAAATCTCGATCTTATGATTATAGGTCTAGCCCTTACGACTTAATGTAATCCCTTAGTATTTATGTGTAAGTATAATGGAAGAGGGATGTGATGAGAAATATTTCATATGAAGGTGACATTACTAAGAGATTAATATCTAAGCCCTTTAAAAATGTTACCCCTTAAACATGATTTACAAACCGAATCTTTAAATATGTGTTTAAAAATATTGTTAAAATAGTTCATACTAGGTACTCATATATGTGTATTTCTTTCTACTATGAGCACAAAAGATTCTTCAAGATGAAACATGCATTCATCTTTATACATTGTAAAACTAAAAAGTATAAAGGGTTTATATATATACATAATTTATATATAATGTGTTTTAATGACAATATTTATCAAAAAGCTCGAAAATCCAATGTAACCAGACGCAAATATTATCCATGGCAAACTTATTGAATTTAGGCCTCAATTTGATCAATAATAATAACATATTCAATTGTTCAAAGAAGAAGGGGAGATTTTTTTTTTTTACCAGGACATCAATAAATATATTCGAATTTGATTGGAAACAAGAAGAAAACTTTTTAAATTAAGCTCTCATCCACATTTCAAGGAAGTCATGCATGTCTGAATAAACATCTAATGAAGAAAATCTTGAAATATTAGCAACCTACCCGTGAGAAATACTTTCATGTTTCCTATTTCATGGCTATCTTGTACTGCCATAGATTTAACCATGTCAAAGTTTAAAAATAAACAAATAACAATAAAATTCAATACATTAACCACCATAAGATCTATAGCATAATATTCCTATTATACCATATGATCATCATGAACAGGTTTGTCATCATGTAGTGATGTTAAATTAGTTAAATCATTACGTTTAACATATTCATTTGCATTAATGGAATTAAAAAAACAACATGATTGTAATTTATTTCCGTAAGATGATTGTTATTCAATTCAAGATTATAAGAGGAAATTGAAAATTCATCTTCGTATGTGTCATATATCAGTGGTTTTGAAAAATTGACATAACTCTCACATACAATAGAATCAGAATTACTAAAGATACCACTACATGTCATTTTGTTAGATAAAACAAAATCTTCCACGACCGATGATTCATCGACATAATCGTAAATTAGTGATGATGATACGATTATTGGTATAATTTCTTCTTTAACATCTTTACCCTTAGAATAATTAGAAGAAAATAGATTATAATTATTATTGGTGTTTAAAATCTTAGATTCATTAAGTTTCTCTTAACATTCAACATTAGATGTTACTCGTAGTCCATTGAAACTTTCATTTGGTAAACCAATATAGGGTAAGAATTTTTTGTTAGAATCACCATCTTTCCAACTCATTATTTCATCATTCATATAATATTCATCTTCCTGCAATGCTGAATGAGAATCCTGAGAGTGTTCATCTAGTAAACAACAAAAATTTCCAACAAGTGAATTAAAGGGATACATAGTTGCATAATGTTCATAGAAAATTGTATGGAAATCCTTAAAGACAAAATACATGTAGGAAGAATTTTTTGATAGCACTATAGAGCTCTACCTTCCAACAACATCATGAATAATTTCATCTGTACATCCTTATGTTCCACCCCCATCCTAGGAAGGGAATCATGATAGGAGCAAATGCTCCGTCGGATCATCATTTTTGTCTTCACGAAAAAGGGGTAGGTAGGTGTCCCATATGTCTATATCTAGCAACTCATTTGGAAACCCTGCAATATGAGAAAAATCCAAAGGAACAAAATGTGATGCAACCCAAGAAATAGGCATTAGTAATTTTAAATCAGGGACTCGTCAAGTGAACAAATAAAGAAGAAATATTTACAGTTGAAATGCTATAAGGTGCATACAACTGTGACCCTGTCCACTAAAGGATCACAGACTTAATAAATAAATAAGTTACCAAAGGAAACAAAACTATACCTTCATTCCCCGGAAACAGTGCCAGAAAATGTTGGTGCACAAATTGACCTGGTACATGAGGACAACCTAAGACCACATCACTGAGGATCCTAGATCCTGTCGCTCCAGGTGATAAGGGATGGCCTCCCTTTCACCACAAAGGGTAATCCCTAGTGATAATGTAAATTAAATAGTCATTGTAGAATAATGTAAATTAAATATATTTTCTAATTAGGCAAATAAATAAGGGCATTTTATAGATATGATGCAAAAAGGAATAAGGTGTGAAGTTTTAGGTGGTAGAGACCTATATGACATCTCATGAATGATATAAAAATGTAGCTTTCATTATATAACACGAATACAAAATTGCATTAGAACTAAAATAAGCGAAAAGGAATGGTTAGAGATAAAGGAAAAACAATTAATGGTATTTATGCTTATCTCCCAATTATGGTAACCCATTTTAGTGCTAAATGTGATGCAATATAATATCATGTATTCTTATTGATCATTCACTCAAGAAGGAAATGTATTAAGGATAAGATCATCAACCAATAGTGTATATATTGGTCACCCTACATAAGTTGCAAATAGACAACCGTGATCAAGTGTTGCATAATCTAGTTCACATATTTTGAGATATAACAATATGAAATAAACAAAAATTTAATGAAAACAGAAACAAAAATAAAAGGAAAGAAAGAAAGGGTAAAAACAATGAAATATCAACGTGAAAACTATTTGCCAAGCTTAAACCATAATATGTGCATCAAGTGCAAGCATATTCATTATTTTTCTCTAATCTGTAGCTGAAAACAATTAATAATAAATATCATGACTGGAATCCCTAATAGGAAAGAAAATTTTCATGATGTCGCAAACAGAGAAAACATACAGATAAAACACATATAACATAATCAAGAACGGAATACACAAATCCGAAATCACAATTTAGAGAGAAATTATTGTAAAACGAAAGTTTGATCTTTAGTTATCAATAATTCATGATTGATTATTCAACGTTTATGTTGATATTATAAATATCGTAACATGAAAACCAAACTATCTAATTCCTAAATGTGGGAAGGCCTCACACTTAGTTATCTGTTATTATGAATCAAAATAACAAAAAGAACAGAAAGAACATGCAACTTCTATAAATAATATTCACATGAGATATTGTAGCAGAACAAAAATGTGAAGCATTTAGAAATTCTATCAACAATAAAACCTATAAGTAATTTTATCTATTTTCCTATGATACTATGTATATCTAGGAGGCAATCATATTAGATAATGGAAACAATTCATGTAATTGGTCATGTCAACTATCTAAACCATTATTTCAAAGTAACACATGTTAAAAAATTGAAATAGAAGGAAAATACATATATATCAAATTCAGATTATATAATAAAATGTTACAAAATAGGTTATGGCCTATGCATCAAGTGAAGACAGATGCATAACAACCAAGTTCCTTCTCTCTCCAAATTACCTAGCCTTTAACCCCTTCTCGAATGAGAACATAGGGGATTTATACAGAGTTTTCAATAACTGTTTGAATAACCGTCTATTAAATTCTAAAAAAACAAATTTCTTTTGAAAATAATTATTCAAAAATAGTTTGTCGTCTCTCTAAATGATTTAAAACTTCAAATTTTCTCTTTAACTTTGGACTTAGAACTCCACGCTCATTAGTCTTCTATGGAGGTAGTTTATCCAAATTATAATCCTTTATGAACAACCTACATAAGCTAAAACATGAGTTATGAATTAATAACAACAAATAAATAAACACATCAACAAAAACCTGTAACTTTTTTTCATTCATTAAAATTTTCTAATAAAACTATTAAAGAAAAAGTCAAATGTAAATGTTATTCACATACCTCATGTTCTTGAAAAATTCTTGCTGTAAAAATCCTCTTCATCGTTAAGTTATGCAATATTTGTCATAAGGGTAAATTTCTAAATAAATAAATAAGTTTTAAATTAACCATGAATATCAAACACACATTCACCTGTGCACTCAAATTATTTTTCGATTGAAGAATTAATTTCTCATAAATGTAATAATGGCCTTCACAGTGAACTATCCTAAACTCTTTACAAATTTCAACAAAATCATAAAACATTCTCTCCTCCATGATAAAATAGTATAAATACCTTCAAACTATGAGAACATATCAAATTAATTTTAATTTTTCATGAATATAATAGTGGCCTTCACAATAAACCATCATGAACTCTTTAAAAGTTTCAACAAAATCATAAAACATTCTCTCCTCCACTATAAAATACTATAAATACCTTCCAACCATGAGAACATATAAAGTAATAGAGCGTATGAGTTATAGCATAAAATGCATAGATGAAGGTATGTTAAATGCAAAAACCCTCAATGTTTTACGCGATTCATAAACTCATTACTGAGTTGAATTGAATTTAGAATTACATATAAGGGCGTCAAAGTTTCCAACAAACATGTAATTTTCTCGAGATGAGAGCCATCTTTCTTTAATCAATGGTTGATACTTCCCATCACATGGAAATTTGAAGGTTTAATGACCATTTGTGATGCGATGAAAAATTAAACCATGAGCTTTATTTAAGTGGTAAGGTGATTTTGAGTTACCCTCCCTTCTCCAACCTGATGACCTTAGTACGAACGAGTGGGGCCTCAAAACATTAAATGATTAATTAAATTTTTAATGCAGTGGACCGATACCATTCAATCATTTGTGAGTAAACTTATTAAAATATGACAAATGGTTTTAAATATTTCTTAGGCATCCATTCGACTAAAATTTACGTGTTTTAATGAAAATGGATTCGAATAACTGATTTTTGAATTTGTTTTGCACTGGGGCTTATATATCTAAAGTATTGGTAAAATCTAAAATTGGCGAGTAATTTATGATGAGATTAATGGTAATATTATGTGAGGTAAAATTAGAGATTTAATATTCATAAAAGTTTATTTTCAATATTTATTACATACATTTTTTAAGAAATTCAACCTTCCCAAATATATAGGAGTTAATAAATTTTCATAATAAATAATTTATTTGTATATCTAATTCTCTTATTTTTTGGACAATGTTTCCTTATTTTGTGGACAATGTCTCCTTATTTTTAGGGTTCCTAGTTATAGCAATAATAATTTAATTATGTTTTAGCCACATATACTAGTTAGTTTTATTTAATATTTTAATTATTCGAATTTTGAATTTTTTATGTTCACTTAGCTACAAGCCCTACTTTTTTTAATCCCTTTTGTATTTTAGGGAGCGATTTGAATCATAGGAGCATGATAAGGAGTCAAATGGCAAGGAAACATAAAGAAACACCCTCATAGGAGACCTAGTTCTAAGGAGGTTCATTTTGGTGACAACAACAAGAAGTAGAGTAAACCTATCCTAAAGAAAGTTGAGATATAGAGGAAAAAATCAATAGAGGAAAAGGAAACCGAGGGACAACAATTATTTTTCTCCTTTCAACTATTTCGTTCAATGTTTTAAGTGTCAAAATTTGTGGCATATAACAATTGATCGTAGACTTAAGGAGAAGAGGCATGAACTAGTTATCGGGAAAATTGAACAAAATCCCAAGGTCTCAAAAGAAAAGGAAAAATAGAATGTGATATTGTTTTGTATACTCAAAATGAAAGGAGTATGGTATGTGGATAGTGGTTGTTCCAAGCACATGTCAGGAGATAGAAGAAATTTCTTGACATGGAAACTAGTGGAAAAGGGTAATGTAACCTTTGGTAACAATGCACCTAGTAAGATTATTGGCAAAAGAGTTGTCAGTCAGTCTAATGGTAAAGGTAGAGATCATAATGTCTTATATGTTGATGGGTTGAAGCATAACCTACTTAGTATGTTAGAGATGTGTGATAAAGGCTATGATGTGATTTTTAAAGCTAGAAAATTGCAAATCAAGTCTACAAGAACAGGTGAAATAATGGTTGGAGTTGTGAGAATGGACAACAATGTATGATGTTCTTAAGGAGAAAATAGAGAGGTGTTGTCTATATATTATTAATGAGAGTTGGATGTCACATAGGATACTTGGACATATGAACTTTGATCAGATAGTCAAACTAAGCAATAAGATTTTTTTCAAGGATTTACATAGGATGTCAAAACCAAGGAATTCAATTTATAAATCTTGTCAGCTGGGAAAGAAAACTAGAGTGTGATTCAACTCAAAGGAGAGTTAATCATCAAAGTCATTGTTGCTAGTGCACATGGATTTTCTTGGACCATTAAGAACCCAATCACCCACAAGTAAATTGTATTTCATGCTTATCATTGATGATTTCAGAAAGACAATGTGGGTTGCTTTTCTTAGAGATATCTGAAGGCTTTGAAAAGTTTAAAGAGTTCAAAGCCATGGTTGAAAATGACACGAATTGAAAAATCAAAAGCATAAGATCTGATAATGGAGGTGAGTTTACTTCAAAAGAGCTTGATGAATTTTTCAAGAGGCATGACATAAAACACAGTTCACAATAGTTGATACTTTATAGTATAATGATGTTGTAGAAGAACAAACAGATATGTATAATAGCTAGCCATAACTATGATTGATGAAAGGAAAGTGTAGCATAGATTTTTGGTCAAAGCCATTCACATAAAAATGATGATTCTCAACAAAGCTCATTTCAGAAGAAACAGTGACAAAAATCCTTATGATCTTTGGTATGGTAGACCTGCAACTGTCAACTGTTTCAAATTTTTTGGCAGAAAGTGTTACATCAAGAAAAATGATGAAAATCTTGGAAAGTTTGAAGCAAGAGTTGATGAAGGCATTTTTCTTGGATATTATCAAAAACAAAAAGTGCATAGATGTTATAATAAGAATTCCAAGATGATTGTTGATTGTATTGATTTCAAAGTGGATGAATATCTTATATCTGAAGTAAAACAACTAGTAAAGACAAGCTCTAAAGAAAAAGTTATCAATAATTTGTAAGACCATGAGCAAATTTCAAAAGAAGACAATGAAGAGCCCTCCAGTCCTCAAGCCAAGGATCGTTCAAGGTATGTGAAAAATATCACCTAGTTAACTAGATTGTTGGTGATTTAACAATAGGTGTTTAGACAAGGAAGAATCTACTCAATCCCCTTGCGAAAGCACATGTAGCTATCTTATCATTAGAGGAACCAAAGGATGTTGCACAAGCTATTCAAGATCGTAATTGGTCAAATTCTATGCATGAAGAGTTGGGTGAAATATAGAAAAATAAGACATGGGGACTTTTTCCTAGAGTAGTAAACAAGAATGTCATTGGCACGAAATGGGTCTTCAGGGATAGGTTAAAATATTGTGGAGAAGTGGTAAGTAATAAGACAAGGTTGGTAGTTAAGGGTTATGCTTAGATTGAATGTCTAGATTTTGGTGAAGCTTTTTCTCTTGTTTCTCATTTAGAGGCAATCAAAATGTTTTTGGCATTTTCCTATTTTAAGAAATTCAAAATATATCAAACATACATCAAATTAGCCTTTCTAAATGGAGAACTACTAGAAGAAGTTTACATAGAGCATCCAAATGGTTTTTAACTGACAAAGAAACCATATTATGTTTTCAAGTTTGACATGGCCTTGTATGGTCTCAAACAAGCCCCTAGGGCTTGATATTTGAAATTGGATAACTACCTGCTCAAGTGTGGTTTCAAAAGAGGTGCACCTGACAACAATTTGTATGTCAAAAAAAAGGATGGAAAACACATAATGGTGGTTGTATATGTTGATGAAATTATTTTTTCCAATGATTCGGACTTATTAAAATTCTAGTTTGCAACAGATATGAAGGCTGAGTTTGAGATGTCCATGCTCATATAACTTTCTTATTTCCTTGGGATTGCATATTGTACATACCCCCAAAGGAATTTTCATTTCAAAAAGCAAATGTCTCATGAAAGTGTTGAAGAATTTTGGCACGGAGAAATGCTCTTTAGTGAGCACACCAATGGTGATAGGTTGCAAACTTAGCAAGGCATATGATTCCCCAGAAGTTGAGAAAAATTTATATAGATACATTATTGGAAGCCTATTATATTTGATAACTTGAAGACCAGACATCATTCAGGGTGTTGGGATTGTTGGAAGGTTTCAAGTGGCCTCCAAATAAATACATCTACTAGTAGCCAAGAGAATTCATAGATATCTTAGAGGAACAATGGATTATGGATTGTGGTACACCATAGGTGAAGAGTTTTCATTGACTATTTATACTGATGTTAATTGGGTAGGTGATGTAGATGATCGAAAAATCACTAGTGGTGGTACTTTCTCTCTTGGAGAATGTCTAGTTTCATGGTTGAGTAAGAAGAAAATTTCTCTCTCTTTATCTACAACTAAAGAAAAGTATATTGCAGAAACTTCTTGTTGCACTCAACTATAATAGATGAAATAGATAGTACAAGATGTACAAGTGTTTTATGAGAAACCTATAAGTATTATTCGTGACAACACAAGTGCCATAAATATGTCAAAGAATTGTATTTTCCACTACAAGGCAAAGCATATTCCAATCAAGTATCATTTCTTGAGAGAGATAGTTTCTAATCAGATTTTGAAGTTGGAGTATGTAACTACTAAAGAACAGGTTGCTAATACTTCCACTAAACCTCACCGTAGAGAGAAATTTGTGTACTCGAGGTAAAAATTAGGGATTGTTCCTCTTACCTCCCTCCACTATTTCTTCCTTCAAGAGGAAGAAAGGAACTTGGTATACCTTCAGGATATCAAGTGGAGTTCCAAGGTCCATAGAATAAACAAGACAAAGGAATATTGTTGACAAGGGTTGTAACGTTGCAGGGGGATCATGTTGGTGCATTTTCCATTGATGTCAAAGAGGGAGAAGTCTTACTGCTTAAAAAAAGAAAATAGAAGTGAGATTCATGATGAAAAACATCAAATGAACATTAGTACAACACAATATAAGTGCATCTCAGGGGGAAATTCAATCAAATGAGTGATAAGCATCCAAAGGCCAGATTTGGGAAAATCATAGTTGGTATGTCTTTATGAAGATGTTTTGTTTGATCATAGTGTTTCCATCGATTACAAAGGGGGATAATGTTAGAAGAATGTTTTCATTGATGGTAAAATATGGAAAAATATTTCAAAGATGGAAAAGAAGGACACAAGTTTTCAGGATTAGGCACAAGTAGAAGAATGAATATCAACACTAGTGGAGAGTGGTACAAAAAATTTGGAGTTACTTATTGGATAAAAAATAATCTCAAACACTGGTGGAACCTATGTAGATGGATAAAGCCCTAAAAGAGATTTCTAGTGGTATGTGGAAGTCCAAAAATGCCCCCCTAATCAGAAATTATGCTCAGTTAAGCTAAGGCCCCCAAAGTCAAACCTTGAGAAGCTAAAGTGTTTGGAGACCCTTTTGGAGCATGGTTAGTTTTGGATCACAACCAAACATAGAAGAGTAGTTGATGAAGTTGCTATCTAGAGGACTGGGCTAAATTGGAGCAACAATGCAATAATAGGAAGCATGCTCATTGGCTAAAGGTGGAGCCCACCTCATAGCTCAGCTTGACGGATTTACCCCAAAGGAAATCTTGAGGAGCACATAAAGGATAAAAGATATGATGAAAGCATGGAGTTCAACAACATACAATATTGGAGGCAGAGTGGGCACCACGCGTTCCACATCGGTGCATCAGAGGAATTGTGTGGGGGTCCACATGTTGATTGTCAATATGTAATGGGGATGCATAATGGATCAGTTTTTTGAGACAACCGGTGATAGATCAACAATAAAGATGCATTGTGAACCCCCACATCTAAAACCAAAAACCATGTTAAGGGGGTCATGAAAAAACCACAATTGGTTTTCCAATGGACCAAGCAACATGGCAGCAAGAGATAGGTCAAGACCCATAAAATTTTATAAAAGAGAATGGCAGAAAAACAAGGCTCGTGGACCCTTTCTCTCTCCTCTCTCACAAAAGGATAGGTGGCAGCATATTATTTGTTAAAGATGATGCTAGTACCAAGCTAATAAGATGTTGAGACATGGCAAGTCCTTTCTACCTTTTTAGGTACCCAAGTGAGCCATTTTTTGGTAACACATTAACAACTCTAGAAGCAACACATGGCATGAGTGAGGTTAGCAAGATGCCATCCTATAGGCTAAACCTCAAAAGGTTTAAGCATTGCATGCTATGGAACATGTGGGCTGATTGGGAATTATTCTAACAAAGCTGTTGTCAGAGCCATGTTTGCTCGAAAACATTGTGATTGGCCCATGGTTGTAGTAGGTGGACCCAATAGGACAGCTAAACCCACAAGGTAAATCCCAGAAGAAAAATTAAAGGTGCATGGAGGAGAACAGGCAAGTTGACCGAGCATCTAGTGAATGTGGCACATGTTAGAGCCAACTCAACCCGAGAAGTAATTTTATTGGTCAGAAGTGCAGTAGGCAGACCCCAATGGGATAGCTCATCCCATAAGGAAAATCTATCCAAATTTAAAGGTGAATAGAAGGAAAGAGTTAGGACAGTAGATCGATGACACATCAACACTCACACCAAGAAGTTGAAAACTAATGAGAAGTGGACTAGTAGGACCACACTAACATTTGATCCCGCTAAATAGAGCCCAGAAGTTTTAAAAGGGGCATAAGCTATTTCCATTGGGATAAAGGGATTAGGTTCTAAGTTTGAGAACAAGGTTTTATGTAGTAATGACCAACTGTGTGAACCAACTTATAAAGGAAATAAGGCCTTGGATGCTTAAAAGAGGCTAAGTGCCTAAAAGACCAAGGTAAAGGTCACAACTTGAGGTCTTGTGGGCCAATAATAGATAAGGGGCTAGCTCAAGGTCATAAAAGATACATTGGTGGCATGGACATGTTTTAGTGGAAGAATTGGGAAATAATCCAAAGTTAAGAACCTGCTAATTTTAGTAAACTCCCGTTAAACTTTGTAAACTACCAGAATAGGAAAAACTAAGAAAAAAACTCAGAGTTAGAGCTTATAATAATTGAACAAATGTTGATAACTTGAAAATAAGTTTAGAAGATTGGAATTAATAGGAGAAATCCATAAGTAGAGACTCATGCAAGAATGCAAGAAAATTAAAGATTCCAAAGATATCAAATAAAAATTATTTATAAGCCGAATTGATTGAGGAATTCCGTAAGGTTTTTTGCAATATTTGGTGCAATAATTTGTGGTGAAGCAAGATGTTGGTGTGATGGTTGATTTCTTAGTAATCAATTAATATTGTTGAACGTTTTTTAGTGAAGTTATGAAGGGAAAACTAATTTATTTTTTATTTGGAATTCATGGGTTTATTTTGAAAATGGATGAAAAATGAATCATTGATGTTAATCAAGTTGTAGCTTGTAGATCAGGGGTTGTAGCGCCTTCCACTAGGTGCTGGTAAATGTTTGGTTTGTAGCTCCATTTAGTAGTAGATGATAAATTAGGGATTTGTATCTTGTTGAATTGAGGCTTTTCTGATCCATATCAAGTTTATGAGAAAAAGATTTTTAGCTTAAATCACATGATATTTCATTTGTCAACGTGTTTCGAACCAACGAGTGTGGTTCATCGTCAGGACAACTTCAAGTATCACATCATGGATGCATATTAAATAAGGAGAGAAAATCCTGAAATGGCTAGGTTTGAATGAAAAATGGTTATAGTGAAAAATGACTATATTAGATCATACTAGAAAAGTGGCTAAGATTGACCAAGAATGGCTAGAATTTGACTCAAATTCTAACCGTTCTTGGTCAATCTTAGCCATTTTTTGAGTATGATCTAATAGAGTCGTTTTTCAGTATAACCATTTTTTAGTCAAACCTAGCTGTTTGAGGATCTGGTCTCCTTATTTAATATGCAGCCATGATCCGATTCATCAACTTGTCCTGACGATGAACCACACTTGTTGGTTCGAAATGCATTGAAAAATGAAATATCATGTGATTTACATTGAAAACCTTTTTCTCATAGATTTGTATCTTCTTCTTGGTTGTAGCCATAGAAATTTGTAATAGCAAGCTGTAACTTTCCTTTCAAAGGAACTGAAGAGTAGTTTGAAGAATTTTTTTGTTCCTTTTGTTACTGATATTATTTCATGTTATTCTCATGCAAATGAATTGTTTATGGTGTCCTAATATCTTTGCATACGTAAAAGAATGTTTTTAAATTGTTAAAACCTCTACAATATTGATTCTCCCCACACCCCCCCCCCCCCCTCTCAGTGTTGTCATGGTTTCCAACAAATCATATAAGATCTTAGTTACTTCATATCAATTTAACAATTGGAAGAAATATTAGCGACCATGGAAAACTAGGAAGGAGGATTTACCAATAGGGAACTTATGTTCAATGGAACAAGCTATGTGTTTTGGATAGTAATTATAAATACCTACATTCAATCACTTGTAGTTTATGTTGGGATGATGTGGAAGAAGAATATCAAAAGCCTCCAACAGTGATGACCAAATATCAGAAAATGAAGTTTACATGCAAAGGTAAAGCCATGAATTCCCTTCTCGTTGGCCTACCTGAATCATAACTTGTCAAAGTGATGCATTGCACATATGCCAAAGCTATTTGGGACAAGATGAGTAGTTTCTATGAAGGTGACAACAAGATAAAGAAATCTAAACTTCATGTTTTTAGAATGCAATTCGAGTCTTTAATAATGCATGATGATGAACACATTGAAAATAATTTTTAAGAGTTTATGAATTTGTGAACACTATAAGAGGGCTTGATGAGAAGCTAAATGAAGTTGTGGTAGTTCATAGGGTGTTGAGATATCTTACTGATATATTAAATCCCAAGATTTGAGTCATTAAGCAAATGGCCAATCTAAACTCTCTCACTCGAGATCAATTACTTGACATTCTTACTACTTATGAGATGAGAATTTATAATGACAAGCCTCTAATAAAACAATAAAGCTTAAAAGTGGATAAAAATCCCAAGGAAGAGCATGATGATTCATGTTGTGAATTTGATGAAGAAGAATCCAATTTCATGAGGAAGCTCAAGAGGGGATAAAGCAAGTATAAAGGTAATATACATTTTAAATGCTTTAATTATGGTAAAGTTGGTCACTATGCATCAAAGTGTCCTCGAAAGAAGAAGAAATATTATGATCGAAGAGAAAAATTCATGAAAGTGCAAAAATATAGAAAGAAGGCTAAAACGAGAGGTCTCTATGTTCAAGAAGACATCTCCTTTGAAAATGAAGTCAACCACTCCTCAGATGAGGACAAAGATAATGAAAGCTCAAGAGAATTCATGTTGATGGACATAGAAAATCTATAATTTGAAGCTATCAACTATGATTGTGAAGAGGGTGAAGTGGATCTAGAAGGAGGACTAGCATGTGCACTTGAAGAAATTGAAATAATTGATCAAAGGAAAGGATGACATTGGTGAACCATTTCTCTTGCAAGTAGAAGAAGGTATGAAGATTCAAGAATCCCTAAACCAATAGTTGAATGAGAAGAATCAAACTTGTGAAAGGCTAGAAGGTGAACTTGTTTTACTAAACAAGGAATCAGAGAAGGAAAAAAACATAGCTGAGGTGTATGCTCTCAAGGAGAAGACATAGATGTGTTTTCTATCAATTATTGATGAGAGTTGGATGTCACACATGATACCTGGACATCTGAGCTTTGATCAAATAGTCAATCTAAGAAATAAAATACTTTTCATGGATTTACCTAGGATGTCAAAACCAAAGAATTCAATTTGAAAATCTTGTCAGTAGGGAAAGCAAACTAGAGTGTCATTCAACTTAAAGGAGAGGTCATCATCAATGCCATTGCAACTAGTGCACAAGGATTTGTGTGGACCATCAAGAACCCAATCACCCACAAGTAAATTGTATTACATGCTTATCATTGATGATTTTAGGAGGACGATGTGGGTTGATTTTATTAGAGAGATATGAAGACTTTGAAAAGTTTAAAGAGTTCAAATCCATGGTTGAAAATGACACTTATTGTAAAATCAAAAGCATAAGATCTGATAATGGAGGTAAGTTTACCTCAAAAGAGTTTCATGAATTTTGCAAGAGGCATGGCATCAAAACACAGCTCAAAATAGCAGAGACTTCGTAGTAGAATGATGTTGCAGAAAGAACAAACGGATATGTACAACAACTAGCCATAACTATGATGGATGAACGAAAAGTACAACATAGATTTTTGGATAAATCCATTCACACAACAGTGGTGATTCTCAAAAAATATCATTTTAGACTAAACAATATAAAAAATCTTTATGAGATTTGGAATGGTATACCTACAACTGTCAACCATTTCATAGTTTTTGGCATCAAGTTTTACATCAAGAGGAATGATGAAAAACTTGGAAAGTTTGTAGTAAGGGCTGATGAGGGAATTTTTCTTAGATATTTTCAAAACAACAAAGGGCATAGATTCTATAATAGGAATACCAATATGATTTTTGATTATATTGATTGCAAAGTGGATGAGTATCTTTTATCTGAAGAAAAACAACTAGTAAATACAGCCCTAAAGAACGAGTTATAAATAATGAGGAAGACCATGATCCAATTGAAAAAGAAGACAATTAAGAGCCCAATAGTCCTCAAGGAAAGGATCCTTCAAGGTATGTGAAAAAATATCACCTAGTTCACTAGATTGTTGGTGATTTAACAACAGGTGTTCAGACAACAAATAATATGCCCAATCCCCTTGTGCAAACCAATGTAGCTCTACTATCATTAGAGGAACCAAAGGATTTTGCACAAGCTAGTCAAGATCATAATTAATTAAAAGATATGAATGAAGAGTTGGACCAAATATAGAAAAATATGACATGGGAACTTGTTCCTAGACAAGTAAAAACGTGTGTCATTAGCACAAAATGGATCTTCAACAATAAGTTAAAATATCATGGAGAAGTGATAAGAAACATGGCAAAGTTGGTTGTCAAGGGTTGTGCTTAGATTGAAGGTATATATTTTGATAAAAATTTCTCTCTTGTTTCTCATTTAGAGGAAATCAAAATGGTTTTGACATTTTCCTATTTTAGGAAATTAAAAATATACAAAATGTATGTTAAATTTGTCTTTCTAAATGGAGAACTACTAGAAGAAGTTTACATAGAGCATCCAGATGGTTTTCAGATAATAGAGAAACCATATTACGTTTGCAATATTAAGAAGGCCTTGTATGGTCTCAAGCAATCCCCTAGTGCCTGATATTCCAAATTGGACAACTACTTGCTCAAGTGTGGTTTCAAAAGAAGTGCAGCTAACAAAAATTTATATGTCAAAGCAAAGGATGGAAAACTCATAGTGGTGGTTGTATACATTGATGACATTACTTTTCCCAATGATTTGGACTTACTAAAATCCCAGTTTGCAATAGATATGAAGGTTGAGTTGGAGATTTCGATGCTCAGATAACATTTTTATTTCATTGGGATTGTAGATTGCACAAACCCCAAAAGGAATTTTCATTTCACAAAGAAAATGTCTCAATGAATTGTTAATGAGCACACCAATGGTGACAGGTTGCAAACTTAACAAGACTAATTCCCCATAAGTTGATCAGAATTTATATAGATCCATTATTGGAATCCTATTATATTTTATAGCTTCAATACCAGACATCATGTAGGGTGTTGGGATTGTTGGAATATTTCAAGCAGCCCCTAGAAAGAGCCATCTACTAGTATCCAATAGAATTCACAAATATATCAGAGAAAAAATGGACTGTGGATTATGGTACACTAGAGGTAAATCTCTTTCACTAACTATTTATATTGATGTTGATTGGGAAAGTGATGTAGATGATCGAAAGAGAGCTAATGTTGGTGCTTTCTTTCTTGGAGAATGTTTAGTTTCATGGTTGAGTAAGAAGAAATATTTTATCGCTTTATCTACAACTGAAGAAGATTATATTGCATAAACTTCTTATTGCACTCAACTATTATGGATTAAGAAGACCCTACAAGATGTACATGCATTTTATGAGCAACCTATACTTATTATTTGTGACAACATAGGTACCATCAATATGTCAAATAATCCTATTTTCAACTCTAAGACAAATCATATTACAATCAAGTATCATTTCTTAAGAGATCAAGTTTCTAAGTTTGAGGCAAATTAATTACCTATCATTTAATTGTCAACCCAAGGGTTTCATAAAACTTGTGAAGCATGCATGCACTATATATGCTAGAAATTAACTTCCAATTTAGATCAATCTAACTATGAAACCAAATAATGACAAACCAAATTCACCTATTCTAATTCAACAATCAATTCAAAAGAAATTATAGTACAATGCATGGAATTGAAATATTAATCTATCACACTTGCGGGAATAAAAAAGAACACCACTGTTTCAGAAATGAAATTGCGTGAAATGAAATCTACTCTAAGGGGTCATGTGTGCATTATCAAATTAGGACCCTATGAAATGAATAATCAAAACCACATTATATGAAATGAAAGCAAAAACAATCATTCTTAACCTATAGATATGAAACCAAATAAAAACAATCACTCTCAACCTCTCACATAGGGAAAGACATGAAAGAAATAAATCTTAATCTATGAAAGAAATAAATCTCACAAATTATAGATGCCCAATCCAAAAGCGTGAGTGATGGAAAGTTGAGAGGCTCCAAATACAAGCATAACCAAATCAAAGTGAACATCACTCATGAGCATGGTGCCAAATCCAAATTCTATATTCAAAACACGAGCATTTCGCCAACTTTTCACATGCCTTTCAAAGGGGCAGGCTCTCCTATTTATACAAAAGCATAAGAATCTACCTCATTAATGGAGGTCCACTATTCTCTCCCTATATCCCTAGAAAATCTCATAGAGTTACAACTCAAATAGGTAATGATGAGACACATATCCTCTTTGACCTTTATTTGAATCTTCTTCCATATCTTGAAGATAATTCGAATTTGGGCATTGGAGGCCACATAGGGGTGCCTTGGAAGCTTCCAAATTACCTACACATGTTATGAAACTCAAGCCACTTTTAAGTATTAGCAAGTATATGTATTTTTTCTAAGTTTTGGCCATTTAATTCACTTATAATTCTAGAAATCATTAAATTTTGGAAAACACAAAGGTAACCCCGTGTAATCATGAAAATGGAGGCTAATGAAAGATTATATGGCTATGGAGTTGCGACATGTGAGTGAAATGGTGGTGATAAAGGTGAAAGTGGATGATATTTTGAATACATTTTGGAGACTCTACATACCCCAAACTAACGTTATTGCAGGTCCTCATGCAATCTGCTGCATTGTTTAATCATGATTTGCTTTTGAATGAGCTTGGCTTACATAAATTGTCCTTAAACTTTTCATTTCACAATTTCATTTCTTTTCGCAAAGTATTCCTTGTCATACATTGAATTGCAACATGTTTGGTTGGTTCTTGTGTTTCAATACCTTGTTTCTTTTTTTTTGTGGCAAGATTCATTGAACTTGTTTAAGAATGCATAAAGCAATCATATAATATGCTCATCATTTAGACATTTATATGCAAATCACATAACTTTTCAACCATAATGCAAACATAATTGTAGGATGAGTATGTTAGGATGAAATGAAGTGAAATGGAATGAATTGATATGGATGTGATAATAAATGTATGTCACTTCCCCCCAACTAAAGGTGTTTAAGGTTTTTTTTCAAATGAGAAAGGAAATATGGTGAAGTATTTTCCAAAAATTATAATTTTAGTATTCAAGGAATTCTATGATTAAAAACTAGAAAAGAACATACCTTTACTTACATAGGAATTGGAAAAACTGTGCATATGTAGAGAAGTTGTAGTTGCTCCTGGATCATGGAATAGAATGTAGAATTTCATTTGCTTCTTGGTTGCATAAATGGATGAGGGGGTGAGAGTGGATTCTTTATTTATGCTGCTAAATCTAATGTATCTGCTGCAAAATAATGAAATGATATAGTCTTCACCTACTACAAAACCCGATGGTAAAATTCTAGTCATGCAAATAAATGTTTTGTTGTTGAGCATGAAGAGAAGTCATTGGATTACTAGCCATTGATGAATGCCATTAAACAATGTGAGGCAAACTCGCCATTAATGTCAACGAGTGCCAAGGTACCTAAGTAGATCTTACAAAGTGAAAATATATGAGCTGATGTCGAACCACTTGCAAGATCCAACGATCAAGGGACAATGATGTATTCCCATGATTGTCAGCGAGAGAACTTGTCATTGATGCATACAAGCCTCAAGGTATTAATAAGGACTCTAGCCTTGAACTTCAATAATGTACTAATGTCGATAGGCCAAGACTTGTTAGAAGGGAGGCCTTAATGAATCCTCCATCATCTAACATGAGTATGAAATTATGATTTTGGAAGGACTATGAATGAAAATTTTTGAAGTGGAGCAAAGTTTATTTAATGGAAAGAAAAATGACAAGAGGGTAAACATGTGAACGGAAAGAAAAATGACAAATCAACATGGAAGTGAGCTGAGTGTCTCTATTAATGGGTTAATGAATGGAAATTAAGGAAAATTTGAGTGTAAAATGTAAATGGAAAATGTGAAGGAAACATGCGACTCTTTGCAAGGAAGATGGTGATGATGATGCTTAGCGAAAATGCTTGGATAGCTTGTGAGTTTGAAGAGGAAAAATGATGGAATTTATGAATGATAGAAATGGATTAAATTGGTTTATGTTTCTTGAAATTGGTCGTAGAAAATCAACCATGCATAAATTGGCTTCCTTCAATTCTCCAATTGCCCTAGAAGCTGAAAACAAACATGGCACTAACATTGCAACAAATGTGAGTGTGTTCAAAGAGAAATGATCAATTTCTCTAGGTACATATGAAAAAATTGCATAATTGATAGGTTCATGAAGTGTTTTTATTTCAAATAGTTAGTCCAATTTCACAATTGCGATAATAAATCCAATTTCTAAAAGAAAACAATTTCCTCAATTTATGTTTGAATCATAGCATTTCATAAAGATAAAGAAATATTATTTATGAATGCTTAATGATTCCTGTAAAATAATCCTCAATAAAAAATTCATCAATTAATCTTGCAGATAAAGTGCCTTCATAGTTTTTATTCTTTCCTGCATCAAGCTTGAAAACATAATCATTAGACAAAACCAATAAATTTTGATCATGATTTTCTGATTAGAATGAATTGTTGACAAGTAGATCATTAAGTTAAATACATAGCTGTAGAATTGTTTTTCAGTTGCAGAATTGTGGTTCAGTTGCAAAATTGTGCAGTTTCTGCAGCTAAAATTTTGAACAGACACTTAAGTACACATAGTTATGCATTTTTGTTATGAACAAATAACCGGTCCAATCTTCAAATTGATCAATGCCTCTTCTGGAGAAAATAGCAAATAGAACATTTTTTATTTTGTTATTTCTTGCTTTGACGGATGTGTTTGAGTGGACCATCAGAACAATATTTTTCTCAATTTTCTCCAGATTTCGCATCAAAATTTTTCTACAATTTTTCTCATGGCAATTTTCTTGAAAACAAATAAAATATGCAATCTAAAAAAAATAATGAAATATTTACAAAACTTAAAAGGTAAAATAAATGTACATAAAGGAAAAAAGAAAAGCACATGTACAAACTAATATATTTTATATATATATATATATTATATATATATATCACAACAAAGCCTATAACACAAATGTTATTAAAAAAGCACTTCAGTAAACAAATAAAAAATGAAAAAAAATAAAAAATATTATACCAAACATATACATGCATTTTAAATATTATACATAACATATAACACTTAAAGAAAACACAGTGTAACAACAAAATAAAACATAACAAAAATCAAAGTAATAATAAAAAATGAAACTGCCATGTATAAAATGTTTTGATTTGTGAAATCTTGAAGTGAAAACCATTTCGTAATCTACCATGAGGAATGTGAAGTTTTGGTGAAAACAGTCGCAAAGCATTTTCAATTCCCAAAGACCTCGATGGAAATATGACGTTGTTATCAGAATTTAAACACCCTATAAATTTGTTAGCAAGAACGATCTTGGAGATGCAAAGCTTCTCTACCATTTACCTTGAGGCAGTAGTGGAGGTAGGTGTGCACCATTTTCGTCCTTCTCTGAACTGTCCCCTCACTTGCTCATGGCAACAACAAGGGAAAAAGTGCTTTTAAATATCTCAGCATTGTTATTTCTTGGGGGATGAAAACGATTCCTTTCCTAACTATTGCCATATGCCAGCAAGTTCCTTTGCCTCTTGTTATAAGGATTCTCTGGTTTTACAAGGTCTTTTACAGAAAGAACATCTGACAAACATGAAAAAGATTTTGGTCATAGAATGTAATGGTATGTGGGTATAACCAATTTGAATAGATGACCCCAATGACTTTCGTACCATCATATGAACTCTGAACTAAATGTAGACATTGCTGCGGTGGATTTAGCTCGAAAATGTTGGTTGTAAATGCGTGAGGATTTGTAGGAGTTAAAACTGCCACAAATTACAACAACCAAATTTGTTTTTTTAGCTGAGATTTTTTTTTCATCATTGTCGAGATTCGACCTTCTGGCAGAAAAAATTTCAAGTTCAAATCTCTGAGTGTTATCTTAGTGGATCCAACTTCTTTCACTCCATCAGCCTCCTTGATTCTTGGTAGATTGTTTGCAAGAGAAAATCAAATGGCAACAACTATTTTTGTTCATTAATTAAAAACCCATTTTTTCCACGAAATTTGGCAAATGAGGCTCCAAAGAACCTTGAATATCTCCTAATCTATTATGAATTTGAGAAAATAGTTTCTAATTTCTATAACTAACCCCGTTCTAAGAAAAACCCATGTTTCATTTTTTTTAAATACATTAGAATTTGGCCATAAATCGTGTTTAAAAAATTAAATTTTAGAGCTCTTACTCATTCTGGCAAATGCTTATGTAAACAAATAATTACTTGTTGCATTTTTTATGTCCGCCACCAAGCAGGATGAGGATGAGCATAATTATGCAATGGTAATTATGGTTTCAACTTACATCCATTTGGATCATCCTCGCGTGTTTGGAGAATACAAATGAAAACACAATGGTCTGGATACTATTTGGATCATCCCCGAGTGTGTGAAGAAAAAAATGAAAACACAACTATCTTGGATAATCATTTGGATGCACAGCTTTTGAATAATATCCACATGGGGTTGAATAACCCTCTACACAAGGTTTAGGCCATAGTGTGTCAAGATTGGCTTACATATCATCTTTTTTTTAGATGGATCCTTCAAGTTTTCGCCTATGATGCTCCTATAAGGATATTCTTTCTTCAACTGTTTGAATTCTTTCAACATGGTCACAAGTGGATAGTCACTGATGAATTCAATATCTCTTGCAGACATAGCTCTTATAGGAGAATTTTTTCCAGGAGTTCGATAGTGATGGATGTAGAATCAAATCAGGCTTGGCTGCAGAAATGAGTCGTTTCTGCAGCTACTCAAAAAATGAATAAATATGCAACAATTTGAAGCAAGATTTATATATATATATATTATATTATATATAATATATATATAATATATATATATATATATATATCTTTATATATATATATAATATATATATATATATATATATATATATATATATATATAATATATATATATCTATATTTTTTTATTATTGGGATACTAAGCTAACAAAAAGGATTTTCAGGTCGCATGAGAGCCTAAATAGCCAATTTATCAATTCTCTTAAAAATAATTGATAATTTTTTATTTTAAAATTTTACATTTCCCTTATTAAAAAACATGATTTTATTATTATTTAAAATCAAAACATCCAATTTATTGAAAATATTTATGATGTTAATGAAGAAAAAAAGCAAGAAAATAAATAAAAATATAAAGATTTAAAGTTCTTAAAAAAAATGCAATCAAGCTTGATTTTATTTTTCCTAATTTATCTACTTGATTTTTATTTTTATTTTTAAGTATATGAATGTTTCTAATGGAGCCATGTATGTAACGACATGATAGATATACTCATATGCAGGTTTGAAATATATTCCTTGATACATACCTGTATATGAGAGACTAACTGTCTTGATTGAGATGATGTTAGAAGATACTGAAGAATGGAATACTGAGATCCAATGATTGTCTTGAACCAAGATTCAATATAATCTATTCTTCCTTGGCTTCCTTCTATCATACCATGCAATTCCTCACATATGTGATCTCCATTCATAGAATCTGGTGATAGGCAAGCATGAAACTTTTCAATCTTAGGTTCCAACAACTGTTCTTTATCAACGGGTATCCATGATTCTTGGACCTTATTTGAATCTTATTCTTCTAGTTGTTGTTCTTCAATGGCAGCTAGTAAATCATTTTGCAATACCTCAACATTGCAAGTGGATTGAGGTGTTTTATTGTTGGGGATTAGAAATGGTTGTGTAGGTAGTGGCATGGGAATGGATCTTTGGGGTGTTTGTGTGTGTGGTAATGGGAAAGGTTTAATTGAGATTAACCGAGGGTGAAATTGATGTTGTGATGGAGGTGAATGGTATGGATAACATTGATATTGGTATTGAGAATAGTGAGTGAAAGATTGAGTATATGATGGATTTCCTCTATAAGGATCTTCCCAACCCTATTTCCAAGATTGGTTTTGAGATTAGGATTGAGATGGCCAAGGTTGCAAAGGCAAAGGTATTTGCCAATTATGTTGTGCATAACCCTGAAATTTTGCAAAAGGATATTGCATCATATTAGGTTGATGAGGCTGCCATGGTCCTCTTGGAGCTTGATGCACTCCATTATCCTTTTGGTAAACTTCCTTTAACCCTGGTAATGATGGGAAATATTTAGTAGTATGTGATCCTACACAAATTTTACAAATTTTAATGTTATCAAGTGGACATTCATGCAAAGCAAAATTTTCAATTTTTTTTGCTTTTTTTGCATTTTTGGCATCTCAATTTGTTCATTTAAATTACCAAGAATGTTTAGCAAATTGTTAAGTTCACTTTGACTTACCAATCCCGTTGTCAACTTACTTTCCCTTGTCGTAACTAGATCTTGACAAGATCTTCCATACTTTGCCTTTCCTCTTGATATGTTCTTGAATAGTTCACAAATATCTTGAAATGACAATTGATAAACATCTTTTTTTCCTACTAGGTTAAGAATATCAATCCATTCATCCTTTATAGCATTTAGTAGGAGAGTTTTTAATATGTCTGATCCTAATTATGCATTTTAGATCTTTTTGTTTTATAAGTAAATCTCTCCACTAAGTCTTCTAGATTTTCATCCTCTTTTTGATTCATCTTAAAGACCTCATTTCTAAGGTCATGGTGTTTGTAATGATTTTTATATGTTTCCAAAAATACTCTTTTCATATCATCCCATGTCCTTGTAGAATTTGTTCCTAAAGTCATTAACCATGTAAGAGCTTTATCCTTCAATGTTGTTGGGAACAAAGTCAATTTTTGAATGTGTAATGAGTAGCCATAAGATCTACAAATGATTTCAAATTCAAAAAGAAAAGTTTCTGGGTCTTTTGCTCTCATACCTTTGAAGTTAAGAAGTACAGATGGAAGGATGTTCTTCAATTGAACATTGACATCAGTTTCTTGAATGGGAAATCCAAAATGATCTCCATCCATTTCTTCATCTTCCTTTGTCATCTCTTCTACCTGCAAAAATAAGAATTCATCATGTGAATGTGTGGCTCTTACTGTACCACATGATATAGTGGGGGTGGTAGGTGATTGAAGGTCTTTTTTTATTATATAAAAATGATATGCAACTAAATGATTTATGCATATACATGCTTTAATCATGCATCTAAAAAAACTGGAAAAAAATGAACTCTAGACTGAAAGCTAGTTCCTATGCACACTTCCCCGGCAACGGTGCCAAAATGTTGAGGGAAATTAATTACCTACCATTTAATTGTCAACCCAAGGGTTTCGTAAAACATGTAAAGCATGTGTGCATTTTATATGCTAGAAATTAACTTTCAATTAGATCAATCTAACTACGAAACCAAATAACAACAAACAAAATTCACTTATTCTAATTCAATAATAAATTCAAAAGAAATTATAGTACAATGCATGAAATTGAAATCTTAATCTATCACACTTGCAGGAATTGAAAAGCACACCACTCTTTCAAAAATGAAATTGCATGAAATGAAATCTACTCTAAGGGATCATGTGTGCATTATCAAATCAGGATCCTATGAAATGAATAATCAAAACCACATGATATGAAATGAAAGAAAAAACAATCATTCTTAACCTCTAGATATGAAACCAAATAAAAACAATCACTCTGAACCTCTCACATAGGAAAAGACATGAAAGAAATAAATCTTAATCTATCAAAGAAATAAATCTCACACATTATAGATGCCCAATCCAAAAGCATGAGGGATGGAAACTTGAGAGGCTCCAAATACAAGCATAACCAAATCAAAGTGAACATCACTCATGAGCATGGTGCCAAATCCAAATTCTATATTCAAAACATGAGCATTTCCCCAACTCTTCATATGCCTTTCAAAGGAGAAGGCTCTCATATTTATACAAAAACATAAGAAGCTACCTCATTAATGGAGGTCCACTATTCTCTCCCTAGATCCCTGGAGAATTTCATAGAGTTACAACTCAAATAGGTAATGATGAGACACATATCCTCTTTGACCTTTATCCAAATCCTCTTCCATATCTTGAAGATAATTCGAATTTGAGAATTGAAGGCCAAATAAGGGTGCCTTGGAAGCTTCCAAATGACTTGCACATGTCATGAAACTCAAGCCACTTTTATGTATTAGCAAGTATATGTCTTTTTTCTAAGTTTTAACCATTTAATTCACTTATAATACTAGAAATCATTAAATTTTGGAAAACACAAAGGTAGCCCCATGTAATCATGAAAATGGAGGCTAAGGAAACATCATATCGCTATGGAGTTGCGACATGTGAGTGAATTTTGGAGACACTACATGTACCTACTAAAGTATAGGTTGCTAATATTTTCACTAAACCTATCCCTAGAGAGAAATTTTTGTACTTGAGGGGAGAACTAGGCGTTGTTCCTCTTTCCTCCCTCCACTAGCTCTTCCTTCAAGAGGAAGAAAGGCAGTTTGTATATGTTCAGCAAATCATATGAAGTTGTTGTGTCCACAAGATCAACAAGACAAAGGAAGATTGTTGACAAGGGGAGTAAGGTTGCAAGGAGAGAATGTTGGTGTCTTTTCCATTGAAGTCAAAGGGGGAGAAGTATTAGTGATTAAGAAAAATAAAAGAGAAGTCATGATTCATGAAGAACAACAGTAAAGAAACATCAATGCAACACAAGAACAATGCATCTCAGTGGGAGAAATAGTGAAAGGAGTGATATGTATCGAAAGGCCATATTTGGGAAAATCATAGTTGGTATGTCTTCATGATGATGTTTTGTTTGATCATGGTTTCATCGTCAATGCCAAAGGGAGAGAATGTTAGAAATAGTTTTTCATTGATGGCAACAGATGGAAAAATATGTCAAAGATGGAAAACAAGGATACAGGTGTTCAAGATCAGGCATAAGAAGAAGAATGAAGATCAACACTAGTGGAGAGTCGTGCAAAGACTTTGGAGTTATTTCTTGGATAAAAATCATATCAAACAGTATTGGAACCTAAGTAGATGGATATAGATCTAACAGATCTTTGCCGTGGTATGTGAAAGTCCAAAAATGGCCTCTAGATAAAAAATTGTGCTCATTCAAAGCTAAGGTCCCCAAAGTCAAACCTTGAGAACATAAAGTGTTTGGCGATGCTTTTGGAGCATGGTTAGTTTTCAATCACAACCAAACATATAAGAGTAGTTGGTGGAGCCACTATCTAGAGGACTAGGTTGACTTGGACCCACAACGCAACAATGGGAAGCATGGTCATTAGCTAAAGGCAGATCTCACCTCACAGCTTAGTCCAATGGAGGTACCTTGATGGATATACACCAGATGAAAGTTTGAGGAGCACATAAAGTATAAATGAGATTATGCAGGCATGGAGTTCAAAAACATACAAGCTTGGAAGAAGAGTGGGCACCACGCATTCCACACTGGTGCATCAGAGGAATAACAGGTACACATGTTGACCATTAATAAGTAAGCGGGTTGCATAATGCAAGGATTTTCCCAGAGGACTAGTCAAAGATAAAAAATGGAGATTTATTGTGTAGTCCCACATTTAAAACCACAAACCATGTTAAGGGAGTCACGCAAAAACCATAATTGGTTTTCCAATGGACCAAGCAACATGGCATCAAGAGATAGGTTGGGATGCATAAAATTTTATAAAAGAAAATGACAGAAAAACAAGGCTCATGGACCCTTTCTCTCTCCTCCCTCACAGAAGGATAGGTGGCAACATATATTTGTCAGAGATGATGTTTGCACCAGGCCAATAAGAGGTTGACACATAGTAAGTATTTTTGGCCATTTTAGGTGCCCAAGTGGGCCATTTTTGGGTGACAGGTGAACCACTCCAGAAGTAACATGTGACATGAGTGATCTCAGCATGATGTCATCCCATAGGCCAAACCATGAAAGGTTTAAGCGATGCATGTTATGGAACACGTGGGATGATTGGAAATTATGCTAACAAAGAAACTGTCATAGCCAAATATATTCAAAAGCATTATTATTGGCCCATGGTTATAGTAGGAGGACCCCATAAGATAGCTAAGCCCACAAGGTAAATCTCAGAAGAAAAATTAAAGGCATGCAGAGGAGAACAGGTGGGTTGACTGGGCGTCTGGTGGATGTGGCACATGTCAGAGCCAACTCTATTTGGGAAGAAATTTTATTGGTGAGAAGCGCAGCGGGCGGACCCCAATGAGGCACCTCATCCCGTAAGGAAACCCTAGCTATGTTTAAAGGTGCATAGAAGGAAAGTTTGGGACAATAGAGCCAGCACACATTGGCACTAACACCAAGAAATCAACAACTAATGACAAGTGAGCTGAAAGGACCCCACTAAAGGTTGATCCTGCTAAATAGAGCCCAAAAGTTTGAAAAGGGGCATAAGATATTTGTGTTGGGATAAAGGAACTAGGTTTGAAGTTCTAGAATAAGGTTTTATGCAACAATGACCAAGGGTGTAGAACAACTTATAAAGGTAATAATCCCTTGGAGGCTTAAAACAGGCTAAGCGCCTAAAAGATAAAGGTAGAGGTCACAAGAGGAGGACTTATGGGTCGATAATAGATAAGGGACTAGTGCAAGGTCTTAAAAGATATATTTATAGCATGGACATGTTTTAGTGGTCGAATTGGCAGACAAGCCAAAGTTGAGAAGTCATTAATTTTAGTAAAGTCATGTTAAACTTTGTAACCTTCTATAATAAAACGAATTAATAGGAAAACTCAAAGGCTGAGCTCAGAATACAAAAAAACAAAGGTTGATAACTTGAACATTAGTTCAAAATAATGGAATTAATAGGATAAATCCATAAATGGACACTCGTGCAAGAACGCAAGAAAAGAAAAGAGGTCAAAGATAACAAATAAATTTTTTTATAAGTAGAATTGATTGAGCAATTTTGTAAGATATTTTTCAAGATTTGGTGCGAGACTTTGTGGTGAAGCAAGGTGTCGATGTGATGGTGGATTTCTTAGTAATCAGATATTGTTGAAGGTTTTTTAGTGAAGTTATTGAAGGGAAAACTAATTTATTTTTGATTTGGCATTCTTGGTTCTATTTTGAAAGTGGATGAAAGATAAATCATTGATATCAAGCAAGTTGTAGCTTATAAATGATGCGTTGTAGCTCCTTATAGTAGGCGCTGGTAAATATTTTGGGTTGTACCTCCATTTAGTTGTAGCAGATAAATCAGGGAGTTGTAGATTCCTGCTGGTTGTAGCCAGAGAAATTTGTAACAAAAATTTATATGTAACAGCCCTGGTGAAAAGTTCATGTAATTAAGGTTAATAAATAAAAAATAAGAATACGATTAAGGGACACTTATGCCAAGTTGAGTGTTGGGAAAATATATCCTAGTGAGAAACATTGGATGTGTGTTTTGGCTAACGAAAATTAGCAAAGGCTAAGGGAAAAACATTGAAAGGATAAAAGGCAGTTTTGGCCCTTTTTTTTTATGAAAATAAAGGAAATTAGGAGAAAAGGAAGGTAAAAGGTCATAAATTTCATGTGAGGAGGAAATTGAAGGAAAATAATGGAAAATGAAGAAATTAGATCCCTCATGCATGAAAAGGCTTTTGAGGATCAATTCATGGCTTTTGTCAAAAAATTAAGTTTGGAGCTCTCTCATTATTCTCTCTCTCTCTTTCACTCTCATGGTCACTTAGAGTTTTCTTGGAGCACTCTAATTTGGAGCAAGGAAATGAAAAGCAAGCAAAAGAAAGGAAAAGAAAGTAAGGCTCAAGGAAAGATAAGTAGGATCAAGCAGCTTTAGCAAGAATACTTGCAGGTAACATTTTTCATGTGTGATTTCCTAGCTGGTTTAGACATTTGTGGCTTTGCATGTTGGTCTATGGTTCTCTTGTTGTCTGTGGCATGGTTTTGTCAGGTTACGATAGTGGATTTCAGCCTAGCCTAGTATTTTTCTGGATGCCAAGGTATGTTGGGATGTTTATTTTAGTTTTAGAGCTTTGGAATTGCTAGATGGATTTCAAACTCTAGGGCAGAGGTCGTCTCAAGGTTCATTCCCAAAGGCCTAGGAATCCCTTGACTGGTTTTAGCGAGATACACAGTAAAGCTTGAGGGAACAGTCTCGACTTAGGGCCCAGTGATATAGGGTTGAATTGTGGTAAAGCCTAAGAGACAAGGAGATGGAAAATTCCTTAAGGATAGTGATGGATTCTCGATGACATTCCAAGTTATGTTCAGTTGTAATCGGAGCACCGATTTTGGTGTGATCACGGTTGGATGAGGGTGGAGGTGGTTTAACCTCTAGATTCCCTTGGTTGTTCTTGGATTGGTTTTTCTATGAGATCCCACATTCATGCTTGGAATATGGCACAGGGGTGACTGGCTGAAAGAGAGATTTGGTTCAATCATGTCTATGGTAGGGTGGTACGTGGAAGTCCTGAACTTGGTCGGATTTTCCTATGATTAATAAAAGCTAAGTTCTCTCACTTTTTCACTGATTTATATGTGGATTTAATGGTTATCCTATCTATGATATTTATATGGTTTCATGCTGGTTATAAGCATGGTTGAATGACTTGTTCATGTTATGGTTATTTCATATATTTACTTGTAACTATTAAATGAATGGATGCAAGACCTAATTGATCATGTTGTAGTTCAATGGAGAAGGAGGTGATCCTTCTGGTTATGTTTCAAAAGTTTTTTTAGTCATTTGTGTTATGTCTTGTATCCTATAGCTGTAGGTTGCATTGATGCCAAGTGTTTGGTATAATCTTAGTCCCAATTGGGGATTCTTAGGCTTAGTCTTTGCTGGCATTATGATACAGGTGTTATCCTTGATGGAAACTCACTCAGATGAAAGATCACAGTGCAGCAGGTCAACAACAAAGAATTATAGATCAGACTTCAAAGAATGAAGAAAGAGAGGTATGCGCAGGTTCACCTTGTCCAAGTTTTGTATACACATAGGTTTACTAAACAAAAGGCACGTATACATCCACACGCATGTTCACAGAAGGAAAATTGCGTATATCTTGGAAAACCAAAATCTTTTGGTCCAAAGTGTTTCTTGGTCCAAGGTATTTAACCTAAGGTAATTGGTCTGAGGTATTTGGTCCAAGGTATTGGTCCTAAATAGTTTTGGTCCATGGTATTGAGAAAGGCATAAAACTATATAAGGAGGATAAGATCATTAGGCTAGGGGGGTGCAAGGATTTTAATATCTTATGATGTGTTGGATCATATATACAGGTTAATGAGCTTTTGATGGTTTGCTTGATATGATCTAAGGATGCACCTATATGGCTAATGAAGGTTGATGGACCTGGATCATAAAGGCTTAAAAGTATTATCATTATGTGGTTTGATCTTGAACAGTCAAGATCTGAATACTAACACATGTTTTATTCTATAAATGTGATGATCTAGGTATGACTGAAGTCTCGAATAGTTGTGATGTTTTAGGTTAGCATTTATAGATTTGTACGTAGCTTAGCTTTAGTAAAAGAGCATATACACACTGGTTCAGCATATCAAAGTAGCGTATACATCATAAATTTGAATTTACAGATCTATATGTTGGTTCCTTTTTGTAAAAGTCTATATACATGCTAGCTTGACACATGGAAGTACCATATACCTTATAAAGTATGATGTTTAAAGTTTCAGTTGTTTCTGTTTACTGTGACAGAGTTCTGGGTTCTGCTTGGGGTTCTAGTGACTTTACTCTGGTGACAGTGTTCTAAATGATCAGATTGATTAATTGTGATATGCTACAGTGATGATGGGTTGTCAAGTGATTGATTGATTCAATTGTGGTTGATTCAAAAAGTGATGATTGAGTTTCAGTGATTGGTTGATGCAGATGTATTTGATGGTTCTATTGCAGTGATGATTTTTTGAGTTTCAATGTTATTGATGGGTCCAGTATGGAAATTGGATGAAATGTGGCCTTAAGTGTTGTGTTCCAGGAGTATCCAGTCTGAAACTTCGTGAAATGTGGTCCCTGGCTGAAGAGTGGAGTTTTCTGTAGGTTGGCACCTACGTACTAGTAAACATATTGGCTAGTACAAGAGCTAGGGGGTTGTAGCTCCCTTCCAATAGTAGCTGGAGAATGAGAGAAGGTCGTAGCCTTGTGCTGTTGGGTGCATGCGTACTGGTATGAGTCTGCACCAGTATAAGATTGTAAGCAAATTTTCTTGTTATTAAAGGAAGACAGAGACGAAAGTAGCAGGTGGTTTTTACCCACATCGGGTTTCCACCTTACATCTTGGTGTTCATGTGTGTTTCTTACATGTGATGCTTTATTTTTCTTTTCATTCCACTGTCTAATAAATCTCTGATATACTGGTTTAAGCTCAATACATGATAAATTGTCTAAATTAAAAGTTCTATGGATATGGGTTGGTTGCTTTAAGTACAGTCGCGTGTACATGCTAGTTCACTTCACTGAAGTAGCGTATATAAATATGGTTGGGAAATAAAATTATAGACCTAATAATACTGATTCACCCCCCTCTCAGTATTATTTCCAACAATTGGTATCAGAGCAGGTCCTTCAGAAGAAGCTTGATCACTTGAAGGGAGATCCATCATCATGAATAATCAAGAAAGCATGGGATCCATCAAACCGCCAATATTTGATGGAAGAAACTTTGTTTATTGGAAAATAAGAACCACAACCTATCTACAATCACTTGGAATGGATGTCTAGGAAATTGTGGAAGGAGGACATACACTTCCAATAGAAATTTCTATAGATACGGTAAGTAAAAAGTAATATGAAACTAATGCCAGAGCTGTCAATACTTTATTGGGAAGTTTGTCACAATCAAAGTTTGTCAAAGTCATGTAGCTCAAATCAGCCAAAGAAATATGGGACAAAATTGTTCTAAGCTATGAAGGAGACTCTCAGGTAAAACATGCTAAGCTTCAAACTCTTAGAATTCAGTATGAAACTCTTAAGATGCACAATGATGAAAGTATAGCTAGTTACTTCTTATGTATAGATGGAGTTGTTAATTGTATGAAGAATTTGGGTGAAGAAATAAAGGAAGTTACCTTAGTTGAAAAAGTTTTGTGATTCTTGTCTGCGAAATTTGAATCAAAAGTGTCTGCCATAGAGGAAAAATAGGTTCTATAGACTATCACTATGACACAACTTCACAGAATCTTAACTGCCTTTGAGATGAGAAAAGGAGGACCATCAGATATGAGAGAAGCCGCATTTAAAGATTTAGCAAAAGGAAAGGAAGAACACAATGAATCGAGACATATTTCAAAAGAAGAAGATGAGGTAAACTTTGTCAAGAAGCTGCAATGGGGTTTTGGAAGATTTAGAGCTAAGCTACCCTTCAAATGATTTGCCTGTGGCAGAGTCGGTCATTATGTTGCTAAATTTACTCATAAAGATAAATATGAAAAAGGAAAGGAATATGCAAAATGGAATAGAAAACAAGTTGTAAATAAAAGGAGTTACTATACTCATTAAGATAGCAATAGTTTATCAAATAGTGATGAAGGTGAAAATAATAATGATTATAGACTTCTGGTGGCTTATGACGATGACAATTTTTGGGATGCTTTAGAAGAGGATGACCTTCATGAAGAAGAAGAACTTGCTGAAAAAGAAAAACACAATGAAAAGCTAGAATGTGAAATTGTGGGTCTAAGAAAGGATCTTGAGAAAATGAAATCTCTCAATCTTAGATTTTCTAAAGGATCAAAAACTTTAAATTAAATTATCAAAGTGCAACATTCTCCTTAGATAAATATGGGTCTTGGATATACTGAAGAAGCATCTCAATCACAGAAGATGTCAACCTCCATTAAAAGCTATCTTGTTGTAGCAAAGACCAGTGAATAGTATGACAATTTTCAGCAAAGGCAAAAAGTTGATCATAAGGTAAATCATACTCACTTTACTCCAACGATGAATAGAATCCACAACTAGCTGTACAAAAATCATACTCAATTTTCTCCAAAGATAACTATCAATCACTAGGTTAATAGATTTGATAGTCGTAGGAACCTCTTTAATGGCCAATATCTTTCATGTCATAATTTTGGGCACAAAGTTGCTCAATGCATTGCTTACAAAACCATCATGACTAGAGAAACATGAAATCACAGGAATGTAATAGGGATCAAGGGAAGTTCCTATAATAACTTTTCTCCTCTTGAAAATGAAATAGAATGCTTAATCTATAACAACTTTTGTCATGAAGAATCTGAATGTAGGAGAAAAATACGACAAAAATCTCAAAAGAAGCAAATGCCATTAAATCCCAAGATATGGAGAAGGAAAGAATCTCAAACAGAAAGATGTGATATAGCCTTGTATGCAGAAGGACAAGAAAATCAATGGTACATTAACAATGGATGCTCCAAACACATGATAGGTTACAAAGAAAAACTTCACTGATATAATGCCTTAGAAAATGAAAAGAATGTCTCATTTGGAAATGACACTCCTGCTACCATAAAAGGTAAAGTTTTTGTTTTCTTGAAAGAAAAGTTTAAAGTTGGAAATGTTATGTATGTAGATAGTTTAAGGCATAACCTATTGAGTGTCATTCAAAAGTGTGATCAAGGAAATGAAGTGGTGTTTCGATCAAATGGATGTGTTGTTCATGAACTTGATACAAGAGAGACCATGACCAGAGGTACAAGAACTTCAAACAATTTATACATACTCAAGGGAGGACAACAGCAATGCTATCTAAGCAAAAATGATGAAAACTGGCTGTGGCATAGAAGATTGGGACATCTAAGCTTTTCTCAAATAAGAAAAGCATGCAAATTCAAGGTTGTTCGTGATCTTCCAGATATCAAAATCCCTGAAAATACAATATGAAAACCATGTCAAATCGGTATGCAAACCAGATCTCACTTCATAGAAAAAGAAGGGTCAAATAGTAAGCCTCTTGAAGTTGCCCATACTGATTTATGTGGACCATCAAGGAAAATGTCACCTTGTGGAGAAGAATACTTTATTTTGTTCATTGATGATTTTTCCAGAATGTGTTGGATAGGTATTCTAAAGTGTAAAGATGAAGCATTCGAAAAGTTCCAAGCCTTCAAAGCTTTGGTTGAAAATGAATCCAATTGGAAAATCAAATGCCTCAGATCTAATCGAGGAGGAGAATTTACCTCAGATGAATTCTTTGACTTTTGTGAACAACATGGAATAAAATGGCAATTCTCCACTGCAAGGACTCCTCAGCAAAATGGAATGGTAGAAAGAATGAAAAAATAGCTCGAGCTATGCTAGATGAATCTAGAACTCCTGAAACCTTCTAGGGTGAAGCTGCATTCACTATCATAACTATTATCAACCAAGAAAATTTTCGGGTAAATAGCACTCAAACTCCACATGAACTTTGGTATGGTAAGACTCCTACTATAAAATACTTTAAAGTTTTTGGAAGCACATGTTATATCAAAAGGACTGATGAAAAACTTGGCAAGTTTGAACCCAAAGAAGATGAAGGTATTCTTCTTGGTTACTCTTCCCGAAGTAAAGGATATAAGTGTTATAATAAAACACTTGGGAAAATTGTTGAAAGTATTGATGTTGTAGTTGATGAAGCATGCAAAAATTCAAAATAGATAAGAACAGAAGATTATAACAATGAATAAGATGGGGATTATTTTCCCACATCAAATCACAATGATATTGAAGAAGAAACCAATGAAGCACCAGAATAAGAGATAACAATAGAAGAAAAGACTCTGTCCAGGTATGTTTAGAAAAAACATCTAGAAACTCAAATTTTAGGGGAAGAAGAGGTAGGTGTACAGACAAGAAGAACTATTACAGAAATCTCAAGCAATTTAGCATTACTATCCTCCACCAAACCTCAAAATGTATGTGAAGCATGCAAAGATGAATGTTGGGTCAAGGCCATGATTGAATAACTTGAGAAAATTGAAAAGAATAATACTTGGGAATTAGTTCATAGACCTCATGATAAAAATATTATCGGAACTAAATGGATATTCAAAAACAAGTTGAATGAAAATGAAGAAGTCATTAGAAATAAGGCCAAACTTGTTTGTAAAGGGTATGCTCAACAAGAAGGTATAGATTTTGAAGAAAATTTTGCACTTGTTGCTAGACTTGAAGCCATAAGGATGTTTCTTGCTCTTTCTAGCTTTCAGAAATTCAAAGTATACCAAATGGATGTAAAACCTTCTTTCCTTAATGGAGATTTAGAAGAAGAAGTTTATATTGAACAACGAGAAGGATTCATTCTTGGAAATGATGCAAAACTTGTATGCAAACTAAAAAAGGCTCTCTATGGTCTGAAATGGGCTCTAAGGGCCTGGTATTACTGCCTTGACAAATATCTACACAAGCAAGGTTTTTCAAAAGGTTTAGTAGATAGCAATCTATATACAAAGATTGAAACTGATAAGTTTCTAATTATTGTTATTTATGTTGATGATATCATTTTTGGTAGCAATGAAGAATCCATGTGTTAGAATTTTTCTTCAGTAATGCAGCAATAATTTGAAATTTCCTTGCTTGGTGAACTTACATATTTTCTTTGTCTAAAAGTTGAACAAAATAAATATGGTATTTTTCTTTCACAAACCAAATATCTCAAACAGATCTTGAAAAGGTATGGCATGGAAGATTCTAAACTTGTATGTACCCCAATAGTAACAGGATCTAGTCTCTGCTCAAATGATGAATCAGTAGCAGTATATCAACCAACTTACAGATCCATGATTGGTAGTCTAAATTATCTAACAGGTATCCGACCTGACATCATGCATGCAGTAGGAATAGTTGGAAGATTCCAAGAAAATCCAAAGGAATCACACCTTCAGGCAGTTAAAAGAATTTTCAAATATTTGCAAGGAACTCAGAACTTTGGTTTATGGTATCCTAGAGATATAGATCTTATTCTTCATGTGTATACAGATGCAGATTGGGCAGGAAGTGTTGATGACAGAAAAATCACTACTGGTGGTGCATTCTATATGGGTTCTAGATTAGTGTCTTGGTTCAAGAAACAAAGTTCAATTGCATTATCTACAGCTCAAGTATAATACGTGGCTGCTACATCTTACTATGCACAACTACTTTGGATGATGCAAACCTTGCAATACATTTAGATCACATGTACTCCACCCATCTCAAATTCTATGTGATAATACAAGTGCCATCAATATTTCAAAGAATCCATTAATGCACTCCAAGGCCAAGCACATACCCATCAAATACCATTTTCTACGTGAACAAGTGCTTGAACAAAAGGTCAAATTGGAGTATGTTCCCTCCAAATAACAGGTTGATGATATATTCACTAAACCACTGCCTAGAGAGATGTTTGAATATCTCAGGCAAAAGTTGGGAGTAGTTGTTGCATCATCCTACTATTAAATCCAATTTTTCAGAGAGAGGTTATTATACGCATGTTTCATGAAGTATAGTCACATACATAAGTGGGTTTCTGTGATTCAAGGATCGTATATGTTTTTCAGACAAGAAAAAGAGTGGGGCAGGCTCTAATATGGGTGCTCTGATTGATATTGATGATTAATTTCTATCGATATGCTTTGTTCATCAATTTTTATCTGATTGACAAAGATGTCTTAATCATTGACCTGTTAACAATGCACAGGTAGCACAAGTTCAGGAGGAGCATTAGCCTTCATGTACATTCAACATTGTTGGCATTATGGTTGTTGAGTCTAGCTATGGCTTCAAATATTTATACCATTTGTTGCTTAAGTCATGTAAAAGTCTAGGGTTTGATATTTTTTTCTCATACATTTGAATGAGTCCTCTTGGAAAAATGATGTAGTTTGTATCCCCACTTTACATGGGATGGATGATGTAATATTTATTGTTTCTGTCATGTATAAACAATTGGTATATCCCCACTTGGTTAGGTGGATGAGTCAAATTTGGTATATCCCAACTTTTTTGGGAGATGGATGGATGTATGTATGAGTCATTGGTGATAGGAAGGTCATCCTGTTGGCTTGTTGGGGCCTGACTGAGGTTCAGAAGTGATTCAACCAAGCAAATCCTAAAACTACTGGCCCTTTCGGCAAAAGTCCATGGTACATAGACTGAAGTCTCACTCGAGGTAGTATGGGAGGGTGATGGAACTAGGTTTTCGCACCCTAGGGATGTCTTGATAAAGTCTAGGAAGTTCACGAACCGAACTTGCGCACTTGCACTGCTCCGTGCAGCCGTCTACCCTTCACGACTTGTGCAACTATTTCTGCGCAACTCTGGAAAGAGTGCAAAGAAGTGTTGTCTAGATCCTTTATCCTTACTGTGCTATTATTATAGATCTTACTCAATTGTGTGGGCCCAATATTCTCATTAATCATTCAAAATTCATAACTAGTGCACACAATCATAAAACTATAAAGAGATGCATAAATATAACAGAAGCATAGACACATGATATTTCAGAATCAACTTATCTTTTATTAAATCTCTGTCCAAGTACAATCCCAATTCCACCCTATGCACTCAGCTACAGGGATCTGTGCACACAGCAGTAGACTCTACCAGGCCTCTGCGCACTCAGCTGTAGAGCCTCTTACTACTACTACAACCCAAGACTCAGACTTTACAGACTCAGAGCTCGTTCATCATCCAAAACCCATGTGTCTTCTCCAAGCTAAAACGTGACTTTACCCTTAGAGCCTCGCTCTATTTATACAATCCCATGGCTCGCGAACCATGGGTAGGCTGACATACCATACATTAAATTACATTATTCTAGGGTGGACAACCCTAGACTCTCGTTCTCCACGCCTGCATTTCGTGGGGTATTTACATTACCCTTGACCAAAATTCGGGGTTCAAGCTGCAAAAAAATATTATGGGGGGATCCGCTGCCTAATAGGCCCCCAACACAATCATCGTGACTCATCCCGAGTCACTCTACTAGCGCGACGATCTTTGCGTGAAGTGCATCCAACTGTGCCTATGCTACGCAAAGATATGCAATGCACTGTTTTGACATCTGCTGGATCTGTTATGAACGTTTGGCCGAATGCTCATTTTAAGGGTCAAATCCCTGTCTTAGATCATGCATTGCTTTCATTTGTGCGATTTTTCCTTTGATGTCAGCTATGATGAGGAAGGCCTCATCAATCCAAGTCTGGACACGTGCTTTAAGTATTGACTCATTTTGGCAAACTGCATCCACTTGCTCCTTCAATTCCTTTACCTATTGTAGCCTCGCAAGCCACTGAGTTAGGACCACTGTCTACATCATCCCGTGCACACTGTCATATTTCATTTGAAGCTCCTATGCCTCTATTTCCAACCGCTGTATGGTGGGTTCCTCCTGTAAGGTTGTGAGGACCCCAAAGGATTCTTCCAACAACATGGTGCAAATCTGCACGGCCTGTTCAATTTCTTCCAACCCTTTCTGGATATTGTCGATGCACTGAACTCGAACTTCTGGGGGCGTGGAGGGCTTCGCCTTTAACTATAGTTAAGAAATTTGTAGGTTAAGTTCTAGCTGGATCCTCATAGCTTCCTCCTTCACCTCTTGGAATCCACTAGCCAATTTGTGGATCCGCATTCCTACTGGCAAATTTGTCACAATTTCCAGTTCTGGGAGGCGATGACATTCTTCCTCTATGATCTGCTCCAACTTCTAGTTTTGAGCCACCACTTCATCATGTTGTAGGAAAAGATGTTCAATGTTGATTTGTTGTTCAATTAGCATCAACACTACGCGTCCCTCCCTAGCACGGAGCTCTGTCATCGCTCTGTCCTGTAGCTGGTATAAAATATCCTGCGGAAGGGTAGCCAAGTTTAGGCTAAGTCCCTTGATCCATCCTACAATGGCTCTATTCTCCATGTTGTCTACTATTAGTTCTCCTTTTGGTAGTGCAACAGTGTTGGCCATTTTGGCTCGCAACAACTACTCTATTTCCAATCCTCCCATGGCACCGTAGGCGGCTATCGTTCCTTCTTGTGGGAGTCACACCTGAAGCCCCTACATTTGTGCTTTGAGTGCCCCCAACACATTTTGTTTCTCCCTTATTGCTTCTTGGAGCACCTCCCTAGTGGCCTCGTGAACTATGTTGACGATGTCATATAGATCACCCTCTGTTAGTGTAATAGGCTTCCCATCCAATTTGGAAGCCTTGGTCTTCTTCTGTGGCTCTGTTCATTCTGTCCCATGCGGCCGTTTCAATTGTGTAGAGGTGGTGCTTAGGTCCATGCCTTTTGTCGTATTATCTGTCCCATGTCTTGTGGTAAGGTCCATGCCTCTTTCCTCTTGCGTCATAGTGGCCCCCGCTGATGTTGTTTTTGCAGCGGCCTTGGTCTACTATGTGACGATCTTTGATGCCTCATAGGAAACCCTTACCTCCTCAGCAAGCTACTCGTTTCGCTCTTGTTGTGCCAGCAGCTTGGAGGCATCTTTCTGTCTTTTTATTTTTGCTTCATCATGCGCTGCCAGGTCTGGGACTCACCATTCAGGTGCCCATGAGTCGAGCACCAAGAAAACAGTGTCATTGATTACGATGAACGAAAGTTTGGTCCATTTCTGCTCCAGGTCCTTCAGCACCTTGATATACACATTGTGCATATCTGCCTTAAAGTCTACAAAGCTTTGCAAACTATCATATACCCTCGGGGATAGGCATGGCCATTTGTGGATCCCCATCCATATGCTCCATGAGTATCCAGAATATCTTTATCTCGCAGATGCGCATGGCGTGCCTTGTCGCCTAGAGCGACATGTATTTCGTTGCCTCTGGCAAGTCCTGGTCAAGAGGAGGAAACTAACTGTCCTCTAGCAATTCCTCTACAACCAAAATAATGGATAAGAGCAACCATGTGTAGTGGAAGGCCTTACCCTGTTCCTGAGCCTCCTTGCAGTTTGTTAAGAACTCCCCGCAGAGGAACTGCACCCAGTTGAGCTGTACCCCCTCAGCGCATTGTTCGGCCACCATGATAACTGTTGCTGGTACCTCATTGCCATGATATTTTTTCATCACTTTTCCTGCCAACAGTTGGGTGGCTACGCGCACCCCTTTGTCTTCAATGCTAGTAATGACATAGCCCCTCTGCTTCTTTTCCAACTTGTATTTCTTCCTCATGGATTCTACGAGTGCCAAGTCTCTGCTTTGGCCAGCTATTTCTGTAGGGTCCCTTCTTGTGCAGGGAAGGTTTGAAATCCTATGAATCAGGTCTGCCGTTATGGGAATCGGCTCCTCCAACCACAAGTACCCCTCATGCACTAGGAAAAGCAGTTGCTTGATGATGAGTACCGTGATTGATGCCTGGTGAAAATGTGGAATCCATAGTAGGTGTAGTAGCCCGGCCTCCTCCACCCCTTGCAGCCATTTTGGTGGTTGCAACACTATAACTACCCCCTCCTTGCTTTGTTCCATAAGTTGGCTAGTCTCCAAATGTGGGAACGTTTCACTGTCCGCAAGGTCCCAATCTTCAAATTTCATTGTCGGCACATAGCCCAAGACTGAACCCTCAAATAAAATTTCATCTGGGAGAAGTGGGGTTTCGAGTGCGCTTTTAATGGTATCCACATCCTTGGGTACTTTTTCTTTCCCCTTCTGTGGGGGGACATATTTGGGCAGTTTTGCTGCAGCGCACACTGGCTGAATTTCTTCCTCCATTTCTTCATCTGGTTCAATCTTTTCTACAAACACCTAAAGATCCTCTCCTCATCATCAGTCTTGATATTAACTGTCTTGCCCTTGTCTTCCATAGATAGTTTACTGAACCGCAGATTTCACGGAGACATATGGACCAATCCTACTACCTATGGCTCCTTTTTGGTCCTCAATGTCCGAGGCAATTTAGGGATTTCGGGTGCATCCCCTACTAGTGGCATGGAGCTCTAAATAGATCCCTTGGTTGTTGACATTATTCTGATTAGGGAATCCTGTGTCGCCTTCAGTAATGTTTCAAACCATGGACTTTCTCTAACAGCCTCCAAATTTGTCAGGTTCACACCCAATTGATAGTGTAACAACTGAAATCTAAAAATGCCAAGGGTTGTTTGGTGGAGAGCCCCCTATGAATTATAGGCCCCGTTGAATTCAAATTTGACCGTTCCCCCCATATTTAGCTCATTAATGTGAGATTGGTGGAAGATATTCCAAAATCTAGTTCTGACTTCGTGTCTTAATTGCCTGCCATCCACTCCTCATTGCCTTAAATTGATCATCTTGTCATGAACAGTGACACCAACGGTCACTTTCCAACCTACCCGCATGGCAGCGCAACCCCTTGTGCACGAACGCGACCCCTGTGATGTCTCGACCCTACGCACAACCTTCGTCTCGTACATCTCCCATACAGACTTTTTTATAGTCCCACGCTCTCTTCCAACTGCTTGTAGTGCTGAGACTGTGCTTCCTACACATAGCTAGGTTGTCACACCACCGATGCGAGGCTTCAAGTTACCTACCAAACCGTTTTGTAGGCACCCCACAATTACCCTTGTGTGCATCACGTTCTTCTTTCTATGGTGCGCCCCCCTGGTTACCTTGTTTAGTAAGGTGTTGTTGCAGCCATGGTAGAAAGGTTATAACTTCTTCTAATGCAGTATTGTGGCTAGCCATACCTTGTCATATCGTGCTTAGTTTCTTGGCGCAACATGTTTGCGCGACTTCGGTTTCTCATTTGTTGATTTCTTTGTCCAATATCATGCTTTCTTTCTTAGTCATACCCAATCTTCTTCGAGTTCATGAAGTTTCAATTTCCCTTGCTGAATGGCTTCCCGTAACTACATAATCCCTTTAGCCAGGTCCTCACGTACTGTCCCAACTGTGGGAGCTATTGTATGGGGATTCTTTCTTGCTCTTCTAGTTTTGTCTTTTCTCGTCAGTGTTTGGGTTATTTGCACGCTTCCGTTTTTCCTTATGGCCCTATAGGCCCATCGAACCAATGATACGCATAGTTCCCAGTCAATTCGTCTCACCTAGTGAACTTTGTTCATGATTCTGCATAGCTTTCTGAATGATCCATCGTGGAATATTTGTGGTGTTTGTCACTGCATCTGGTTCTGATTTTCAATCCTTAGTCTGGGATGTGCTTGCATAACACACGTCTGCACCCTTTGACATAGATGGGTGCATAGGCTTCTTCGTCCTGGCTACCTAGCTCTTCTCCGACGTTGGGGGGTTCGAAACTGCAAAATCATCCGTCTTCTACATTCGTGCCAGTTCCCAATGGTCTTCTGATGTGTACCCCACAATTGTGGGGGGGTTGGGCACTGCGCCCATTCTCAATCTGGATTTAAATAGGAATGAAAAAAATTACAGAGATAACCATAAACAAAAAGATGCAGTGGAAATAATACTTCATTTCATTATTGTAAAACACTGAAATATGCTTACAAATAGAAATGAAAATACACCACCTAAGGCAATGGTAGCTTATCTCTAAGAAGAGATGTGGCAACTACATGCCTCTGAACTGTGTTACAATGAGGCTCAAAGACCTATTTATTATTGAGAGACAATGGAAAACCCTTCACATCCCAAAACCTAACCCTAGAAGATGAAACGCCAAATTGTGGGCCCCATTTGGGTAAATTGGTATATCAATTTCTCGGGGTCGTAACTTTGGCATACGATCTTCGTTTGATGCATACAATAGCTTGTTAGAAAGATCTGTCTAAGGACTATAACTTTGGGAGGAGCAACATCAATCTATGACCCTCACTGCTCCCATATTTCCCAAGAAACGTCATTTAGGGCCTCAAAACAGCTCCAAAAGTTTAGGACCCAAAAAACTACTAAAAATAGTAAACTTTGCTACAATTTAGGAAACTGAAAAACTAAAAGAGATAGTTGTGGGGGTCCAAATGGGATAGGTGGGTGGCCACAAACATCCACCTAGATCATTCCTCCCCCCTTAGGAAGCAATGGTCCCCATTGCATTGAGATCCTCCATGAGACGAGGAAGCTGCTGCTGAACTTGGTCCCTAGTGAGTTGTTCTGCAATCTCTGATGTGTCCAGTAATGGTGGGAAGCATGGTCAACGATGGTCCACATTGAACACTTGGTGCAAGCGAATGAATGGGAGAATGTTGTGCTCCAAAGAATTGTTTTCCACAACCTTTGTAATGGTGTAAGGACCATGTCGGCGTGGTCAGAGCTTCTGATGGGCTCTTTTAAGGCATTCTTTCTGCAGATGTAACTAAACTTTGTTGCCCACCTGAAGCTTGTGTGGTACCCTTGTGGGTGAGGAGAAGTTGTTCCTGTGTTCTTTCATGACCATATTCCTCTGTTGTTGTTGTTGCTGCATGGAGGAACCCTTCACAGGGGTCATGGATGTAGCAACGATCTTCCTCTTACTTTCTGTGCAAACCAGACAGAAAATAAATTTCCTAGTCTATGAGATGAGCTTGCTGCCTTTCTTAGTAGAGATCAAAGAGGTGGTGGTAGGTGGGGCCACCTCCAGTATCCTGTATAATGAATTATCCAAATAAATAATGACAGCACGAGGCCTTGACTCATATATAACATGTCTCCTCCACAAGTATGGTTGGCCTAATAGTACATCACAAACATCCAGAGGTGTAGCCTCACACAATACCTCATCTGTGAAGGGCTTGATGCTGTAGGGAAGGCAGCAATGCTGGCGAACTTTGAGATCTCATCCTTTATGAAGCCACCTGATACTGTATAACTACGAGTGTGGTGTAGTCAGTAGGCCCAACCACCTCATGACCTTTGTTGAAATGAGGTTCTTTTGGCTGCCACTGTCGATAATGAATTGCAACGGTGAACCCTTCACCCACATCTGTGAGTGGAAAAGACACTCCCCCTCCTCTCAGTCTTCTGGCTCATTCTTATAGATCTTGGCGGTGACAACAGTGATGCTAGGCTCCGCATTAATGATCTGCTTCCCTTTTCCATTCCCCTTGTCGGGTTCTAACTCAGGGTCGGAACATGCACCTGATTCTGAAGCCTTCAACTCAGCCACCAGTGATTACTTGGTTCGACAATCACTTGTGTTATGAGTAAGACTCTTTTGAACTCACACCACTTTCTCGTGTCCTTCTTCAACTTTGTGGTGTTGTTCTTTTCTTGTGACTTCGGTGGGTTGTCTTGGGTCACCCTGCCTTTGCTTTGTCCTTTGGTCATCGGATTTGCAGATCCAAAGTCTTGCTTCTTCTATTTGAACTTTTCCTCGATTTTGATAGCGTATTGGTACGCCGTGCCGAGTGAGGACATGCTCAGGAACTCCAACTCTTCCTGGATGTATCTGTGTAGGCAGCCGTGGTATTTGAGTACAAGATGTAACTTAGAATATTTGATACCCAACTATGTTTGAAGGGTATGAAAAATGTTTGTGAACTCTGGCACATCTTGGTCCCTTCCCTGCCGCAGCATGGTCCATTTGATGTATTTGTCCTAATAGCTTTTGACAGGGTAGTACTGCTCCTTGACAGCATCCCGGAATGAATCCCAAGTGGGTGCACCTGAGAAGAGTGAACCTATACTTTCATCCTTATGCTCGCAGTAGGTTTCCCACCAGTGCTTGACATGGGGGGCTACTTTGAGAAGAGTGAAAACTATCTTTTCCCGACTCGAAAATTCATGAATAGAAAAATACCCATCTAGCATATTTAACCATTTACCTACGACATTTGTGTCTATTTGACCCTAAAATATGGGGATTTCAAAACTAACTTGTACCTTAAAGGGTGTGGCATTTCCAGAGTAGCTGTTGGAAGCCGATGCATTATCTATGGGTAGTCGCTGAAGGATCTAGGCAAAGCTGTCCATCATCGCGTTCCTTTGTCACTCGAGGGCTTCTTTGAGAAAGATTTTGATAGGATCTCCTACCCCCTCATCTTTCTTTTCATCCGCCATGGGAGGCCATCGGGATTTGCGGGGTTGGTCTTGCAAATGTTCGACCAATTCAAGCCCTAACTCCTTATATCCCGACCTCGTTGGGGACATGGAAAGAAAGACAAAGAAAAAGTAGACTGCTCTGATACCACTGATCTGGATTTAAATAGGAACGTAACAAATTATAGAGATAACCATAAACACAGAGATGCAGTGGAAATAATACTTCATTTCATTACTATAAAATACTGAAATATGTGTACAAATAGAAATAGAAATACACCAGCTAGGGCGATGGTAGCTTATCTCTGAGAAGAGGTGTGGCGGCTACATGCCTCTGAACTATGTTACAATGAGGCTCGAAGGCCTATTTATTGTTGAGAAACAATGGAAAACCCTTCACATCCCAAAACCTAACCCTAAAAGATGAAATGCCAAATTGTGGGCCCTGTTTGGGTAAATTGGTACATCAATTTCCCGGGGCATAACTTTGGCATACAATCTCTGTTTGATGCATAAAATAGCTCATTAGAAAGATCTATCTGAGGACTATAACTTTTGGAAGAGAAACATTGGTTTATGAACCATGTTGCTTGCAGGTTTCCCAAAAAATGTCGTTTAGGGCCTCAAAACAGCTCTGGAAGTTCAAGACCCAAAAAATTGCTAAAAATAGTAAATTGTGCTACAATTTAGGAAACTGAAAAATTGAAAGAGATAGTTGTGGGGGTCCAAATGGGATAGGTGGGTGGCTACCAACATCCACCTAGACCAATTCCATCACACTGTATCGATGCTGTTCTGGTACTGTGTTTTCAAATTTGTCTAGCAATTCATCCACCACTGTCACCCCATCATAGGTTGGTAGTTCCCTTGCCATTGTTGTCATGCAATGCAATGATCTAATTATCATGTTGCAATTCAACGTTGTCACTTCATGCAGCTGGTTCTGCCATCGTTCTACTTCTTCATTTGAATCTGAAGTATGGGAACTGTCATGCTCCCAGGAGATTCTCCCATCTATAGTCAGGTTCACCTGCTCAGGAGCAAAACACAGTTATCTGGTAAATATAGTCTAGCTCATCGTCACTTTCATCATCGCACATAGGTTCACTGTAGCATGCTCCTTCGGCTGGGTCCAGTGGGACTACTATGCATAGGGAAGTTTTCTCGAATATCATCTTCCACTTCTTTAGGTTGATGACTCCATTCATATCAGTGGCCCAGTCTATTTCTAGCAATGCGGGATAAGGATTGTTGTCATCAACAATCTCTATTACCTCAAAGTCCATCTATGTGCTCGCACCTTCGATATCAACTGTTACCCCTTGCTACCTCCCCATGGGAAAAATATTATGTTGGTTCGCCATTTTTAATTGAATAGGGGACCACTGTAATGTGGGCCTGCCCATGCATTCCCATGTCTGCTTCAACAATACATTCGTGTCTGAACCCAAGTCTAGGATTACCTGATCCATTTTGTATTCACCAATCTACACCATCAATATCATCCCGCTCCTGGTGCACAATGTATGCTTCCCCAATTTCTGGACTACACACGGTTCTCCAGACCCCATGCACCAAGTGATTAGCTCCTATAGTCCCTTCACCACCTTTTTGTCGCGCAGCAATTTCATCCATGTCTCTGGAAAGGTAGTAAGCATAGAAGGATCCATTTGTGGCTCTAGTTGATCCTTACAACCTGAAGTGGAGGCCTCCACAAAGCTCTTCTTAGCTTCCATGAACATCTCCTTTGCGCATTCTAAGTCAAACTCAGGTTCCTTTGTAGGAGCCTTGCGAACCCATGCATCTTCCTTGAGCTGCTTCCCCTTATCCTCCCTTGTGGTCACACCGCTTGCGAGGACCATGTTCACATTTGGGTCTTCTTCGCATGGTTTAGACCTCATCATTTGAATATTTTGAGTCGGAGGAGGCTGGAGTACCCCTTTCTCGTGCATCTGCGCAATCAATGTAGGACAATCTACTGCTTCATGATCAAACTGAGCACAATATGAACATGATATTCTCGTTGGGTTGGTACAATCGCGGGCGTAGTGCCCTGGTCCTCCACAATTGTAACAGATTAACTATCCACAGCCCCTTCCTGGTCCCATTCCTCCTCATCCTCGACCTCGCCCTTGAAATCCCGCATGCGCCATCCCCGCTGCTGGGTTGAGGGCTCATGTCTCTGTCTACATCCAATAGGCTAGGGTTTGATACATCATTAACTCATAGCTACGGAAAGTACGCTCATCGTGGCCCACCGACCTACAAAAATTACAAAATAGTTGTTCGGGTGCCGGTGTATACTTCTGTAGCAAATGACAATTATCCATCATGTTCTTTCCTCCTATCTGACAGATCGTGCACCATAATGTGAGTGCCACACTTGGCCATGCCTGTGCCTCTAATCTCAATGGCATTGGCCCCCCTCCTTCCAAGTAGTTCATGAATACTGGACAATGATCCTTATCATGGCCCTGGCCCTTGCATTTTATGCACCATACTTCCTGGCATGCCTCTAGCCATGACACCTTATCTTGCTTTAAGCTCTACATCTCCAGGCAGAGATTTTGTAGTTGCGCATGGATTTGTTGAACTCCCAGCCTCGAATCTTATATTGGTGTCTCATGCAACCTCATTGCCATTTCCAATGCTTCAGCCTAGGTAGAAATTTTCTGTTGCGACAATGCCATCCTCAAGTGTCGTGTCAGAGATGCTACAAAACATGCACGATGTTGTGCATCCGTAAGCGTCATATTAGCCTCGCAAATTATACTCTTTAGTCATTGATCCAGATCCCGAGGGGTCTCACTTGGGAGCATCGTGATCTCTTTAAATCTGATGATTGACTGTGTCTCTGATTTTGGCCAGCTAGAATCTCTGTTTAGTGCATCCTGGATCTCTGCTATTCTTGCATTTGGGTGATCATTACAGTGTTTGATATACCATGTCAACGCGCAATCCTGCAGCACGATCACCAACATAGCCTTGTTAATTTTGTCATTCGTGACCACTTCTACTTCCGACACTGGTCTTACCACAAACCAGAACTAGTCCGGATCCTCATTCCCTACTCCTCTTAATATGGGTAGCTTGGTCATACTCGCCATGTTGAACTGAGGGGGTGGTGGAGGTGGAGTAGGTGGAGATGGAGGTGAAGGAGGTGACGCGGGTGATGGCATAAGTGGAGGTGGTAACTGCATGATGCGTTGCCTTCTCAAACTAACCACACTTCTCGGAGAGACCCGAGCGAGCTCTTCCTCTCTCTCTCACGAAGGTGAAATTAAGGGATTGTTTCCTAATTCCCCACTACCCTTGTAGATCTTTCCACTCTACATCATTCCAAACATCAATGTATTTGCATAACCTGTTTTTCACATAGCAACATCTTAATCCATGTATTCAAAGATTTAATGTACTTACCTCATGGTCCCTTCAGAAACCATCATTCTGCTTCACTATAGCTCATGGTCGTGTCTATTGCGAACTTAGTGATGAATCCCCCTATTATTTGGTTGAGCCACTAGTCCACGGCTCGCATGATCTTATCTTCTAATGCCTCTAATCTATGCACTATTTCCTGAGTCCACACTATCGGTTGGTTGAGCTTACAACTTCCTTGGTTGTTGGCTACCCTTGTGATCCACTCATACAGTTTAGAAAGAAAATATATGTAGAAGATCTTGTGGATTTCTGTATACACGTAGTGATTCAGCAACCTTTTCTCAGATACCTGCAGAGTTCTCTTTTCCTGTGTCATGAACTCATGAATTTTCTTATCCAACCACTCTTCAATTTCCTTCTTCGTTGGGTTCCAATAGCACGACATCAAACATCCCTTAGGTATATCCCAGTCCTGGAAACAGAACCATTTGTTGGCTTGTTGGGGCCTGACCCAGGTTCGGAAGTGATTTAGCCAAACAAATCCCGAAACTACAAGCCCTTTTGGAAATAGTCTGCGATGCATGGACTGAGGTCTCACCTGAGGTAGTATGGGAGGGTGATGGAACCAGTTTTCTGCACCCTAGGGATGTGTTGATGAATTCTAGGAAGTTCGTGAACCGAACCTACATGCTTGTGCTGCTCCGTGTAGCCGTCTGCCCTTCACGACTTGTGCAACTGCTTCCTTGTAGCTCTGTAAAGAGTGCGAAGAAGTGTTGTCTAGATCCTTTATCCTTACTGTGATATTATTATAGGTCTTACTTAATTTTATGGGCCCAATATTCTCATTAATCATTCAACATTCATAATGAATGTGCATAATCTTAAAACTATAAAGAGATGCATAAATATAATAGAAGCATAGACACACAATATTTCAGAATCAGCTTATCTTTTATTAAATCTCTGTCCAAGTACAATTCCAATTCTACCCTATGCACTCAGCTATAGAGATTGTGCACACAGCTATAGACTCTACTAGGCCTCTACACACTCAGCTGCAGAGCCTTTTACTACTACTACAACCCAAGACTTGGAATTTACAGACTCAAAGCTCATTCATCATCCAAAACCCATGTGTCTTCTCCAAGCTAAAACTTGACTTTACCCTTAGAGCCTCACTCTATTTATACAATCCCATGGTCTGTGGACCATGGGTAGGCCGGCATACCATGCATTAAATTACATTATTTTAGGGTGGACAACCCTAGACTCTCGTGCTTTGCACCAGCATTTCGCGGGGTCTTTACATTACCCTTGACCAAAATTCAAGCTTCAAGCCCCAAAAACATACTATGGGGGGATCTGCTGCCCAACACATCCTCATATAGTTGAGTTATAGAGTCATGTTATTCTTTTAGAAAATATTTTTGCAGACTTTACTTGTGCTCAGGGGAATCACGAACGGTTTCAGTGCATCTCGGCATGTACGAAAGGGGAATTCAATCAAAGAATTCAACATGTACTCAGGGGGAGCATGAACAACATAATGTCAAAGGGAGAAAATATATTAGGCCACCCTTTGCCCTCTATGTCGAAGGGGGAGAGTGACTTGGTGTTGTTGTTGCCATCAAGTCCAAAGGGGGAGATTGTTGGAATTATGATAAAGGTGTTGTCCCTGATGGAAACTCACTCAGATGAAAGATCACAGTGCAATAGTTCAACAACAAATAATTAAAAATCAAACACCAAAGAATGAAGAAAGATAGGTATACGCAGGTTCACCTTTACCAAGCTGCATATACATATAGGTTTACTAAAAAAAAGGCGCATATACATACACATGCACGTTCACAGAAGGAAAAACGCATATATCTTTGAAAACCAAAAGTTTTTGTCCAAGGTATTTCTTGGTCCAAGGTATTTAACCCAAGGTAGTTGGTCTGAGGTATTTGGTCCAAGGTATTGGTCCTAAATAGTTTTGTTTCATGGTATTGAGAAAGGCCTAAAACTATATAAGGAGGAGAAGATCATTAGGCCAGGGGGGTGCAAGGATTTGAATATCTTATGATGTGTTGGATCATATATGCAGGTTAATGAGCTTTTGATGGTTTGCTTGATCTTCTCTAAGGATGCACCTATATGGCTAATGAAGGTCGATGGACCGGGATCATAAAGGCTTAAAGGTATTATCATTATGTGGTTTCATCTTGAACAGTCGAGATTTGAATACTGACGCATGTTTTATTCTGTAAATGTGATGATCTGGGTATGACTGAAGTCTGGAATAGTTGTGATGTTTTAAGTTATCATTTATAAATTTGTACGCAGGTTCGCTTTAGTAAAAGAGCATATACATGCTGGTTCAACATATCAAAGTAGCATATACATCATACATTTTGATTTGCAGATCTGTACACTGGTTCCTTTTGGTAAAAGTGCATACACACACTGGTTCGACACATGGAAGTAGTGTATACCTTATAAAGTATGATGTTTAAAGTTTCAGTTGTTTTGTTTTCTGTTGTAGAGTTCTCGGTTCTAGTGACTATATTCTGGTGACAGTGTTCTGAATGATTAGATTGATTGATTGTGATTTGCTAAAGTGTTGATGGGTTGTCAACTGATTGATTGATTCAGTTGTGGTTGATTCAGAAAGTGATGATTGAGTTTCAACGATTGGTTGATGCAGATGTATTTCATGGTTGTATTGTAGTGATAATTTTTTGAGTTTTAATGTTGTTGATGGGTCCAGTATGAAAATTGGATGAAACATGGCCTTCAGATTGTGGTTTTGTGTTCCAGGAGTATCCAGTTTGAAACTTCATGAAACGTGGTCCCTGGCGGAAGAGTGGAGTTTTTTGTAGGCTTGAACCTACGTACTAGTAAACATATTGGCTAGTACAAGAGCTAGGGGGTTGTAGCTCCCTTCCAATAGTAGCTAGAGAATGAGAGAAGGTTGTAGCCTTCTGCAAGTGGGTGCTTGCGTACTAGTAAGAGTCTGCACCAGTACAAGATTGTAAACAGATTTTCTTATTATTAAAAGAAGACGGAGACAACAGCAGCAGGTGGTTTTTACCCACATTGGGTTTCCACTTTACATCTTGGTGTTCATGTGTGTTGCTTATGTGTGATGCTTTATTCTACTTTTTACTGCATTGTCTAATAAATCTCTGATATACTGGTTTAAGCTCAATACATGATAAGATTGTCTAAATCAAAATTTCTATGCATATTTGCTGGTTTCTTTACGTATAGTCGCATGTACATGCTAGTTCACTTCACTGAAGTAACGTATACAACTATGTTTGGGAAATAAAATTATAGATCTGATAATATTGATTTAGCCCCCTCTTAGTATTATTTCCAAGAGTCTTGAGGGTGATTTTTGATTGATCAACATTGTTATTATGTCTTTAATGAATTCTACAAGTTACAATAAGTTTTGGGAAGATGCCAAGATTCTGGGCTAGAAAAGTGGCTTAAATGTTAGGGTTGCTAGCACAGAACTAGTAATTTTGGTCCAAAGTCACTAGCAAGTAGGCCCATCAGAGCAACTTTGACTTTCTAGTTGCTCCCTTGCCCGTATCATGAGAGCGACTATGGCCTGAGAGATGCAAAATAGCAGTGGGACTTGGGAAGTTTGATTCTCATGCAGCTCCGCCGCCTTCAGCCGCCCCACAGCTCGTGGGGGCGCAATTTTTTTTTTAAAATCTTGAAATATATATATTAAATCTAGTTTTTTGTTAATTGTTTTTCTTTATTAGTTTTTTGTTAATGGTTTTTAAAAAAAATCTATTTTTATTTACTTAATTTTATAGTTTTTTTTCCCGTTTTTTTGATAGATAATTTTTTTTTACATTTTTATGTTTTTTTTTAAATATTTTTTCTTATTTTTTTAATTATTTTTTTAGTTTTTTAATTCTTATCTTTTATAAGTTAATTTTGTTTTTCTTTTCAACAACTTTATTATTGATTGTTTTTTTGCATATTTGATATATTTTTTTTTGTCTTTTTTAATATTTGATATTTCTTTTTGTTTTTGTTTTGCTTTTAATATATATTTTTATTTGCATTTTGTTATTTTTAAAACTTTTTTTTTCATTCTTTTAATTTTTAATTTTATGTTTCAGTATTCTTTTGAAATTTTAATGTTTTTGGAGTCATGATCAAATCTTTTATGCCATTATTTCAGAATGTTGAAAATTTGTGCTGAGAAAAAAAAAAAAAAGAGATCTTATTTCATCAACGCATGTTGAAAATTTACCCTAGAAAAAAAGTGTTATTCCAGCATCAACACTTTCATTTTCATGGTATTGTTTGCACAATTTTTGCACAAAAAATTGGTTTGCACTGCCATTTTTAAAGCATGTTGAAAATTTACCCTAGAAAATAAAAGTGTTATTCCAACATCAACACTTTTCATTTTTAGCATTATTTTTCATGTTTTTCTTGCTAGAGTTCCCATTTCAAAGTTTGCATTGTTATTGATATATGTCTATATGTTATTATGGTTATGTTATACATGCATCACACTGATTTGATGTTCTTGCAGAAAATTTATCCACCCTGAGTATGCTAAGGTACTTTTATTTATGGTGATTTGGTTTCGCTAACATAGTATGCTTTGCAAGAAAGAGATCAGATGGATAGCAAGGTGGTAGACTACATAGAATCTCCCTATGCATCATATGGGCAGCGTGGTGTGGGGCACTCTTCTGACTTGGTAGACACATTGAGAAGCGTGCAGGAAGAAATATGGATTGCAAAGCAAACAATGACAAAGTCATGTAGGCACAAGAGAAACAACCAGAGGTGAATGTGATATTACTTTAGAGTTTGTCAGATTTGCAAGGGCAAGGATCTCTTCGGATCAACCATGGACATGAGGACATAACTAATGGGACATATGGAAGCAAGTATCATAGTAGACATAGGTCAGATAGATCTGACAATATCAGAGATGGCAGGATGTTGGACACTTCGGATAGGAGGGATGACAGACAAAGGTATTACTCTAGTTCTAGTTCTAATAGACATCATGATCATCATCATTATCATCCATACAGGAGGAATGATAGGGGATACTTGATGGATGAGTTCAAGAAGGAAAATCCACCTACCTTTTATGGAGAGATGAAGAAATCACAAGATGTGGAGGCTTGGTTTCTTGGCATGAGGAAATTCTTTAGATTGCATGACTACTTAGAAAACATGAAAGCGAAGATAGCCCTTTTCAGTCTCAAAGGTAATGTGGATATTTGGTGGGAAGATGTGAAGAATGTTGAGGACATACATGAAGATGAGTTGACTTGGCATGTGTTTGAAAGGCTCTTCAAGAAGTACTTGTTTGAGAAGTACTATGATGATAGAGCTAAGGATGTGTATGAGTTGTGAATGGGTTTTATGACAGGTGAGGAGTATACTAGCAGATTTTTGGAGCTCTTGAGATATGTGCCTTACTTCATAGAGGATAAGGCCAAGGTTCAGAGATTCATCAGTGGATTTCTAGTTGCATACAGAGGATAGATTGAGTTCAATAAGCTTAGATCATTGGATGAGGCCATCTAAAAGTTGAAGCATTGTTATGAATAGTCGAAGTGTAAAGTTGAACCAAAACATGACTTGAAAAGAAATGACAAAACTAAAGGAAAATGGTCACCAGAGCAAGGAAAACCTCAAGATTCAAGTGAGAAAGGTAATGTAGTTCCTTACAAGAGATTCAATACAACTGAGAATGGAAATGGAGAGCAACAAACTAGAGGGAGTGGTGGGGAACCATTACAGTGTTGGATATGTGGTAAGGATCATTGTAAGAGCGATTGTCCACAATGTGAGAATGGTGGTAGACCCCATATCTACAATTCTTAAGTGGTGCATACAGTTGGTGATGTTGGTCATATCATTCCTCATATTTATGTAGCTGTGGACAATAGGCAGGTGGATCATCAGGCATTGATCATTGAGATGAATGGTAAGCTTTTTTATCAAGTTGTTTCTATTTTTATTTATCCTAGATCTAACTATAGTTATATTATTCCTGACCTGGTGGATAAGTGTTGTTTGAGAAAAGAAGTGCATGAAAAATCTTAGTTATTATTATTGGTCACAGGTACAAAGAAGCGAGTTCACCATTGGGTAAGATCTTATCCATTTGAGCTAAATGGTATGCCTACAACAGTGCATTTCAATGTATTTCCATTGGGATCGTATAGTATGATTTTGGGTATGGATTTGTTATACCTTCACACAGCCAAAGTGGATTTCTTTGGCAAGGCCATTGAGTGTGTGGATGATAGTATGGAAAAGAGGACCTTGCAAGTAAAGAAGAAGCCTACATTAATGAGGATTGTTACATCTATGCGGGCTAAGCATAGTTACAAAAAAGGTTGTGTGATGTTTGCAGTACACATTTACAGTGACAAGGGTAAGGAGGTTGAGGATGCAAATGTGTTGAGTAGGGACCTAGTATTGCAGGAGTTTCAAGATGTATTTCATGAGGAAATTTCAGAGTTCCCACCTTAAAGAGAGGTAGAATTTTCTATTGATTTGGTACTGGGGGTAGCTCCAATGCAGAAATAACCTTACAGGATAAGCATACTTGAGTTGGTAGAGATAAAGTTGCAGCTAAAGGAAATGTTGGACTAAGGATACATTAGACCGAGTGTATCACCTTGGGGCACACCAATGTTATTCGTAAAGATGAAAGATGGTACTCTTAGATTATGCGTTGAATACAGGAAGCTAAACAAAGCAACGATCAAGAAAATATACCTTTTTCCGAGGATTGATGATTTGTTTAATCAACTAAATAAAGCAGAAATGTTCTCTAAGATTGACTTGAGATCAAAATACCATCAGGGATGCATCAAGGAAGAGGATATCTTCAAGACTGTGTTCAAAAATAGGTATGTGCGTTATGATTTTGTTGTTGTTCCATTTAGTTTGACTAATGATCCAACTACATTCATGTGTTTGATGAATAGTGTGTTGCGTCCTTATATAAACAATTTTGTTGTTGTATTCATTGATGACATACTGGTATATCCTAAGAATGAGGAAGAACATGACGAACATTTAGGTGCAGTGTTGAGATTTTTAAGAGAGCACCATTTGTATGCTAAGCTTAGAAAGTGCAGCTTATTTCAAACTGAGGTACACTACTTGGGACATGTTGTCTCCAAGGAAAGCATAACAGTAGATCTAGAAAAGATAAGGGCCATCATGGAATGGGCAAATCCTAAGAATGTAGATGAGGTGAGATCATTTACGGGATTAATAGGTTACTACAAGAGGTTCATCAGGAACTTCTCAGATATTTCGTATCCTATCACATCATTATAACGAAAGGGTGATAAGTTTGAATGGATGATAGAATATGAAGACAGTTTTGAGCATCTTAAGCAAGTGTTGACACATGCACTAGTGCTAAAGATTGCAAATCTAAACAAGGAATGTGTGGTGTGTACAAATGCTTACAAAAGGGGACTTTGTAGAGTTCTCATGCAAGAAGGATAGGTAGTGTGCTATGAGTCACAAAAACTGAATGAGCATGAGAAAAACTATTTGACACATGGTCTTGAGCTAGTAATGATTATACATGCATTGAAGATGTGGAGACATTATCTTCTAGGCAGGAGGCTTACATTGATGAGCGATCACACTGGGTTGAGGTTTTTGTTTGACCAACCGAATCTAAATGTCATACAAGCTAGATGGTTGGCTACGCTTAGTGAGTTTGACTTTGAGATCAGATACATCAAAGGGAAGGAGAACAGGGTTGTAGATGCTCTTAGCATGAAGGTACAAGTAAATCATAAAATAGTTATAAGCTCCTATGGGATAGAGTTATAGGACAGGATCTTGTAGGCAGGATAGTGAGATGACAAATACATGGAGATTATGTGCAGGTTACAATATAGTACAGGTACAAGTGATCAGTATGCAGACTATCATCCACAACAATGGCTTGGTGAGGTTTTGAGATAGAATCTATGTGTCGAATTATAGTGAGCTCAAGAAGATTGTCTTAAGGGATTTTCATGTGAAACCATATTTGGGTCTAGGATATCAAAAGACATTTATGGTGGTGAAGAAGCTTTAGTATTGACTGAATCTAAAGAAGGAAGTGGTTGAGTTTATGGCTAGATGTTTAGACTACCAGCAGGTAAAGCTGGAATGCAAGCATCCAGGTGGTCTACTATAACCTATCTCCATTCCATAATGTAAATGAGAGGTCATCTCCATGGATTTCATTACACGTCTTCTAAGGAAAGTGAAGAAGCATGATTCTATTATGGTCATGGTTGACAACTTGAGCAAGGTAGCTAATGTTATTCTGGTGAAGAATACATATTCAGCTAGTGAAGTAGCACAGGTGTTCATCAAAGAAATAGTGAGACTACATGGTGTTCCAAAGAAGATTGTGTCAGATAGGGATGCAAAGTTCACTTCCAAGTTTTGGAAGGAGCTATTTGCAGGTTTGGGTACAGAGTTGGCCTTCAGTAAATCTTATCATCCTTAGACATATGGTCAAACAGAGAGGGTCAATAGGATCTTGGAGGATATGTTGAGGATTTAGTTGATGCACCAAAGGAGGAAATGGGAAGAGTATTTACCGTTGGCGGAATTCACATACAATGATGGTTATCAACAGCCATTGAGGATGAGTCTTTCCGAGACAATATATTGGCACAGTTGTAATACTCCGATCAGCTGGAGTGATCCAGTGAATGGGGTACTTATTGAACTAGACATGTTGGCAGAAATGGAACATGAAATGCAGGTTACAAAGAAGAATCTAAATACAACATAGGATAGATAGAAGAGTTATGTAGATTAACACAGGGTGTTCAAAGAGTTTCAGGTTGGGGAGCATGTGTATTTTCTCATCAAGTCCAATAAAAGCTCTTTGAGGATTGGTTCATGTGCCAAGTTGGCACCATGGTATTGTGGGCCTTTCAAGATCCTTGAGAGGATTGGAAAAGTGGCATATCAACTTGCACTTCCTCCAATAGTGAAATTCCATGATGTTTTTCATATTTCATTGCTTAATAAGTATATAAAGGATGTTGATCATGTTATTGATTGGTATGTATTGTAGGTGGATGAAGAAGGAGAGTTCCAACCAAAGCCTTATTGCATATTGCAGCAGAAACATATCATGCTCAGGAATAGAGCCATAATGCAAGCTAAAGTGTAGTGGAAGCACTTTGGGCCTAAAGAAGCTACATGGAATATGGCAGTCAAATGCAGGCCCTATATCCTTTATTTTTTGTTGGGTGAGCTAAAGCAGTTTTGGTTTGATGTTGGTTTATGTTTAGCATATGCTTTGCTGATCTTTTGATATATTTATATGTATATGTATATGAATGTAAATACCACCACCAACTAAGTTATAAAGCTCCAATAACTGGTATGCTTATTATCTTGTCATGTTTTCATGATGTTTTTCTTTTGAGAAGGTTATTCATTGTAAAAAATGCAACGAGCTAATATATAAAGCTCCATAGACAGTATGTTTAATTTTTAGAGGTTTTCCTAAGGTCTTAGTGTGGTTTAACACCGAGGATAGTGTTCCCCAAGGGGGAGGGTTCTGTAACAACCCTGGTGAAATTTTCATGTAATAAAGGTTAATGAAGGAAAAATAAGTCCATGATTAATGGAAACTTATTGCAAGTTGAATGTTGGGCAAAGATATCCTAATGGGCACACTAGATGTGTGTTTTGGCTAAGGAGAATTGGCAAAAGATAAGGAAAAGGCATTAAAAGGAAAAAAGGAAGTTTTGGCACATTTATTTATGAAAATAAAGGAAATTAGGAGAAAAGGAAGGTAAAAGGTCATAGGTTGCATGTGAGGAGGAAATTGAAAGAAAATAATGAAAAATCAATAAATTAGAGGCCTCATGCATAAAAATTCTTATGAGGATCAGTTCATGACATTTTTCAAGTTCAAGTTTGGAGCTCTCTCATTATTCTCTCTCTCTCTCACTCTCTTGGTCACTTAGAGTTTTCTTGGAGGACTCTAATTTGGAGCAAGGAAAGGAAAAGAAAGTAAGAATCAAGGAAAGGAAAGTAAGATCAAGTAGCTTCAGGAGGAATAATTTCAGGTAACATTTTGCATGTGTGATTTCCTAGCTAGTTTGGACATGCATGGATTTTTATGTTGGTGTATGGTTGTCTTCCTGTAGGTGGCATGGTTTTGTCGGGTTATGATAGTGGATTTCACCCTAGCCTAGACTTTTTTTGGATGCCATGGTATGTTGGGATGTTTATTTCGTTCTAGAACTTTGGAATTTTGGGATGGATTTCAAAATATAGGGTGGAGGTGGTCTCAAGGTTCATTCCCAAAGGCCTAGGAATCACTTGATTGATTTTGGCGGGATACATAATAAAGCCTGAGGGAGCAGTTTTAGTTTAGGGTCTAGTGATCCAGGTTTGGACTGTGGTAAAGCCTTAGAGACAAGGAGATGGAAAATTCCTTAAGGATAGTATGGATTCCAGATGGCATTCCAAGTTCTGTTCGGTTGTGATCAGAGCACCAGTTTTGGTGTGATCACGGTTGGATGAGGGTGGAGGTGGTTTAACCTATGGATTCCCTTGGTTGTTCTTGGATTGGTTGTTCTATGAGATCCCACATTCATGCTTGGATTATGGCACTGGGGTGACTGGCTGAAAGAGAGTTTTAGTTTAGCCATGTTTATGGTCGAGTGGTACGTGGAAGTCCAAAAACTAGTTGGATTTTCCTATGATTAACAAAAGCTAAGTTATCTCATTTTTCACTGATTTATATGTGGATTTAATGACTGTCATATCTCTGATATCAATATGGTTTTATGTTGGTTATAAGCATGGTTGAATTACTGGTTCATGTCATGGTTATTTCATATATTTACTTGTAATGATTAAATGGATGAATGAAAGGCATAATTGGTGATGTATTATTTCAATGGAGAAGGAGGTGATACTTCTCGTTATGTTTCATAAGTTATTTCAATCATTTATCCTCTATCTTGTATCGTAGACCTGGAGGTTGCATTGATGCCAAGTGTTGACAAAATCTCAGTCCCAATTGGGGATGCTCAAGATTAGTCCTGAGGGTGATTTTTGATTGATCAACATTTTTATTATGGTTTTAATGAATTTTGGAAGTTACAACAAGTTTTGGGCAAAGGCCAGGATTCTGGGCTAGAAAAGTGGCTTAAATCTTGGGGTCGCTAGTACACAACTAGCAATTTTGGTCCAAAGCCACTGGGAGGTAGGCTTGTGAGAGTGACTTTGGGTTTGTGGTCTCTTCCTTAGCCACATCATGAGATTGACTATAGCCTAAGAGCTACAGAATAACAGTCCAACCAAGGAATAGGTTGTCTGAGTGGTTGACTTGTCTCCTGAGAGTTTTGTTGATGACGTTGGATCACTGTATGTCGTGTTCTATCGATTCCACTTCCTTAAGCTAACATAGGATGTCGAATCAGATTGTAATAACATATATCCTCATGTTTACCCTTGATGCAATGGTTAATTTGGGTATACCTAGGAGGGGGTGTTACATTATAGCTTGCTTTGTGAAGAAATTGAAGAGAAGTTTGTAGAAATTATTTGTTCCATGTGTTACTGATATCATTTCATGTTATGATCATGTGAATGAATTTCTTATGGTGTCCTAATATCTTTGCATAAGTGAAAGGATTATTTTTAATTGTTAAAAATCATATAATATTGATTCACCACCCTATTAGTATTGTTTGTGTTTCCAACAGAAGAAATGTTTACACGTAAAGCGTTTGAAAAAGTGTATGAGAGATGAAAATGAAGTTTTTGCAAGTGTGATTAGGATAAATTTAGTAGGGGTATGTGACAAAGTGGTATCAGAGCTTATTTTCAAATTAGTGAAAAGAAAAATAAAAAAGCAAGGTACGATGTGACCTCTATAAGTCGTTGAGGGAATTGTGTATGTGACACACTTCATGAGAGATATGGTTGAAGAAAAGAAGGTGCTAACAAAAAATGTGGACACTTTAAATAAAGTTGTAGATTCGTTAACAAAATCGATTAACACTAAATAGTTATCTTAGTATAGAGAAATAATTGGAATTATTTCCCTAGATTGTTTATCATGTACTCTTGTGACCCCCTATGTGCAAACAAAAAAATAAGTGGCAGAATACTGAGTATGTTTTTTGCATGTATTTTTTGGTGGTTTTTGGGACATAATTTTGCTAAAATAAATTCTATGGTGCATGATGGTTTTTCCCATGGCTTTGTAGTTTTGGTTAAGGAAATAAAGTTGTATTTTGGTTCATGGTAAATGGATTAGCATTTCATGGATGTTGAAAGATATATATATATATATTATATATATATATTGTTGTGAACATTGTGTAGAAGAGTATATATCGAAAAAAACACTTACTAGATTTCCGTGCATGAACAATAAAATTGAGAAATTACAACTAATGAGAGAATGAAAACACCCAATAAGATGAAATTGACTCAAAGAAGATGGTATATTATCTATGCGAAAGATTTGAAAATTATAGGAGAGATAAATCTATCCAAGAAAAATAAATCAAGCTATAATCTCCATAAACTATTACAATTAATCAAGAATAGAACCAATCAAATTCTATGAATTTTTTGGCATTCAATAATGGAGGTCTCATTGTTGTTTGAATCTTTAATGGTAGGCAAAGCATAGAGTATGTAAAAATTGAATATTCTAGTGACAAATGTTTCTCCAATATAGTAAATGTGTACCCCCAACCATTAAAACACATACAATATAATTTATAAAACATATAGAAAGATAATTAACGTAGTAAATCACACACATATAAAAAAACATATGTAACCCCCTCCTCCCACTTTTACCCACTTAACACTAGTTTTCCCAAGTAAACATGAGCTAAGGGTCACTATGATAAGACTCAACCTCCTATATGAGCCTAAGGAAATGGAGTCAACAACCTAAGACTTTACTGACCTCCCTTAGGTGCCAGAGAACCTCCAGGAGCAACCCAACCCCTCCAGTAGTCCAACCCTAAGTTAACTCTTTTTTTCACTAACCTATAGCCTCAATCACTCCCTTTCGAAGGCCTGCAAGTGACTAGAACCCTCCACATGCTCCCATAAGATTTCGTCCCAGTGTGTGTGGACTTTTTGAGCCAGTTATATGTCAATGACCCTATATTCTGAGCCACTTTTTCACAGCTAAGGCTTAGGACCTTGCCTAGAACTCGGTGAAGCTTCTAGAAATGATGAATCACATAGAAACTAGGCTTCCAAACCCAAACATAAACTAGGACTTGACCTGACCTCTCCCAACCAGGATTGGCATTCCATAAAACACATGATGAACATGCAACCTACAGGTCATGAATGCATATCTAAACATAGAGATATGAAAGTTATATGAGGTTTAACAAGAAGGATTTATGCCTTCTCACAATAGTTTCCATAACACCAATTAGGTCATGCATTCATTAACAAGACATTAATTGAATTAAATGTGATAAGATCCATACTTAGATCTGTCATATAACCATACTTATAACCAACATATAACCAAGTAGATAACAATGATAGAAAAATATTAAATCCACATAATAGAAAGTATAATTACTCATCAAAGACAAAAGGAACTTAGCTCTTATTAACCATATGAGGAATCCAACCAAGTCAGGGACTTCCCTTAGGAGGGAACTCAGGATTTCTAAAAACCTACCATAGGGTTAAGAAGGATTTTTTTTGGGATGGCCTTAAATTGGATATTCAAAAGTTTGCGGTGGAATGTTTGGTTTGCCAACAAAATAAAGTTGAAACAATTAAGACTCCAGGACTATTACAACCTGTATCCATTCTAAGCCAACGTTGGGAGGAGGTTTTAATGGATTTTATCACAGGTTTACCCAAGTCTGAAGGAAAGAGTGTTATCATGGTGGTAGTGGACAAAATTACCAAGTATGCACACTTTTGTGCATTATCTCATCCATTTAAATTGAGTACAGTTTCTATTGCATTTATGGAAACAATTCAAAAGCTACATGGAAACCCAAAGATTATTGTAAGTGACAGAGATCCCATTTTCACTAGAAATTTTTGGACAAAATTATTTTCTTGTCTTGGTACTCAGTTAGCCCATAAATCATCTTATCATCCTAAATTTGATGGGCAAACTGAGATAGTGAACAAATGTTTGGAAGCATATATTTGTTGCTTTGTATCTGATAAATAGACACAATGGGTCAAATGGTTACCTTTGGTTGAATGGTGGTATAACACTTCCTTCCATACTGCAACAAAAATGACCCCATTTATGGCATTGTATGGATATCATCCACCATCCATCACATCATATTTAAGAGAAAATTCTAAGGTTCAAGCAGTGGAAGATCACATTGAGCATCAACAACAAGTTCTCTAACTCTTAAAGGATAACCTCATCTTGGCATAGAATAGAATGAAACAACAGGGAGATTAACATCACAACGAAAGAAGTTTTGATGTAGGTGATTGGGTATTCCTATGGCTACAACCATATAAACAAATGTCCCTCAAGCAAGCTAAGAAGGATAACAAACTATCACCAAAGTATTATGGCTCGTACAAGATGTTGCAAAAGATAGGTACTATGGCATACAAATTGGATCTTCCTGTAGCTTCTTGAGTGCACCTAGTTTTCCATGTTTCATGCTTAAATAAGGTTATACGTGACAAGCTTCCAGTTCATAAAATATTGCCAGAACTTGATGAGGAAGGAAAAATCATATTGGAACCTGATGTAGTCAAAGAAACAAGAACTCGATAGCTACGAAATAGATCAATTTCAGAGTATCTCATCAAGTGGAAGAACTTACCCATTGAAGATTCCATATGGGAGGATGAGAATTTTTATACAGAAGCATCTAGAACTACTCAAGCATTGAGGACAACACTTTTTTGAAGGAGAGGGGCATGTTAGGTCCCTATAATATTATTGATCCCTCCATTAGTATTGTTGTTGTATCCCTTATTGTTATTATTGTGCCCCTATTGTCTCCATATTGTTATTATTGTGCCCCGTAGAATCCATCTATTGTTCTTTTTGTGCCTTTATATTATTGTTGTTAGGTTGGCTTGGTTACATTATGACCCCGTAGACTCCTATATATAGAAGGGAGGGTTTTTCCATTGAATCATCTAATAATTTTTCATTTTTGTAATGTAAAGGAGGTTGCCCCCTCAAAGAGGCTTATTTCTAAGGCGTTGATCTAACTTTTCTATCCTTTTGGTGAGCTGGTTTCATAACAAGACCTGTGCCACCTCACTAGATGAGTACGTAGTATTCACTAGAATGAAGTGATCTACCTTTCTCAACCTATCGATCATAACCATGATATAATCATGCTTCCTCGATGTCATCAGAAGACCTGTAATGAAATCCATGGAAATTACCTCCCATTTCCATTCTAGAATCATAATAGACTGACTAAACCCACCTAGATTCTTACGCTTTGTGTTCATCTGTTGATAGTCCAAGCATCTAGCCATAAACTCTACCACTTCCTTCTTCAGAATCAGCTAGTAGTAGAACTTCTTCATTGTTGTCAACATCATCTGATATCCCAGGTGACCTAAATATGGCATGACATGAAACTCCCTCAAGAGAAACTTCTTGATCCCACTGTCATCTGGTCTATCCCTAAATCTCACCAAACCATCTATCATGAGATGATAGTCTACATCCTGATCACCTATACCCTATTGTAGCCTATGACTAAGATCCATGTACCTATCATCCTGTTAGCCTACCAGTAAGATCCGATCCTATAAATATGTCCCATAGAAGCTCACTACTACAACATAGTTCATATGCACTCTCATACTGAGAGCATATGAAATGCTATGCTCCTTACCCTTGATGTATCTGATCTCAAAGTCAAACTCACTGATCATTTACAACCACCAAGCATGCCGAGAATTTAGATTCAATTGGTCAAACATATATTCCAACCCACTAGGATCGCTCATCAATACAAATCGCTTGCAACGAAGATAATGGCACCACATCTCAAGGCATGAATAATAGTTGCCAACTCAAGATCATGAGTCACATAGTTCTGTTGGTGCTCATTTTGCTTCCTGGACTCATAACATTCCAGCTATCCCTCCTACATCAAGACCGCACCAAGTCCTCTCTTGCAAGCACATGTACACACCATGAAGTCTTTGTTTGGAGCTACAATCTTAAGAACTAGACCATTGGTCAACAACTTCTTCAACTAATCAAAACTAGTCACAAACTCCTCTGTCTATTCAAATTTATTACCTTTCGTTTGCAATGATGTACTAATAGGATATGCAATGTGTGAGAAGTTCCTGATGAACCTCCTATAATAACCTTCTAACCCCATAAATGATTTGAATTCATCCACATTCATAGGAGCTTCCCACTCCATGTTAGCCCTAATCTTTTCTAGGTGCACTGGTATGCCTTCCTTGGAGACAACATGTCCCAAGTAATGTACCTCTCTTTGAAAGAAGCTTCATTTTATAAGCTTTGCATATGATTGATTCTCTCTTAGCAATCTCAATAATGATGCTAAGTGTTTGGAATGATCTTCTTCATTCTTATAATGTATCAATATATCATCAATGAATACAATCACAAACTTGTCCAGATGAGGACGTAATACACTATTCATCAATCACATAAAAGTAGTTGGGGCATTAGTCAAGCTAAAAGGAACCACAACAAAACCATAGTTCCGATACGTGGTCCTAAAATTAGTCTTGTAGATCATATTATTTGTTTTGTACTTGGATGGTATCCTAATCTCAAATCAACATTCGAGAACACTACTACTCCCTTCAACTCATCAAACAAGTCACCAATCCTCAACAATGGGTACCTATTCTGATCGTCGCCTTTTTTAGTTTATTGTAATCAATGCACAACCTGAGGGTACCATCCTTATTCTTCACAAAAAACATTGGTGCACCCCAAGGGGACACACTTGGCCTAATATATCCCTTATCAAGCATTTCCTTCAACTGCAACTTCAACTCTACTAATTTTGGTGTTATCATCCTGTAAGGTGACCATGATGTTGGTTCTGCCCCTGGTACCAACTCAATAGAAAATTCCACTTCCATGTGGGGAGGAAACTTCAGAATCTCTATTGGGAACACACCATGAAACTGTTGTAATATAGAGTATCTCTTGAATATTCCTGTATCCTCAACATCCTTACCCTTTTCACTGGAAATATGAATTGAAAATAGTACACACCCCTTCCTGCAACTGCACTTAGCCTACATAGTAGTGACCATCCTCACTGATGTAGGCTTATTCTTTCCTTTCAAAATTCTCTTTTCCCCATTATCATCTAGGAACTCAATAGCCTTGTCATAACAATCTACTTTGGTACCTACAAAGATACAGTCAATCCATGCAAAAAAGCATACTATATGATCCCAGTGGATGTACATTCATATGTGTTGTTGTAGGCATACCATTCATCTCAAATGCACAAGCTCTTACCCAATGATGAACTCTCTTCTTAGTACTTGTAGCCAACTACACCAACCAAGACTCTACATGCACTTGTTTTCTCAAACCACACTTATCCACCAGGTTAGGATTAACATAAATATAATTAGATCCAAGGTCAATCCAAATAGAAACAACCTGACCATAGAGCTTATATTCCATCTTAATAATGGATGTCTGGCGATCTTCCTACTTGTTTTCCACTTCTACAGAAATTGTAGAAATGTTATGACCAACATCCCCAACTACCTAAGCATTATATATCTGAGGCCTACCACCCTGGTGCAATGGATAATCCTTATTGAGATGATATTTTTCAAATATCCAACACTGCAACAGCCCCCTACCATCACCTCTAGTCTACTTCTCTCCAGGTTGTGACCCATGTCTGTTCTCAACTACATTGAACTTCTTGTAAGGAGCAACATTTTCTTTCTCACCTTCATCCTAAGGTCTTCCTCACTTTGGTGGTCATTTCCCTTTAAGTTTCTCACATCCCTTCAAGTCACTCTTAGGCTCAATTTTATACTTTTACTGCTCATAACAATTCTTCATCTTTTGGATGGCCTCCTTCAATGACCTAAGCTCATCAAACTCAATCTAATCTCTATATCTTCTTGGAAATCCACAAATGAATCTTTGAATCTTAGCCTTCTCATCCTTGAGGTAAGGCACATACCTCAACAGCTTGAGAAACCTACTAGTATACTCATCATTTGTCATAGAAACCATCTATATCTCATTAAATTCCTTAGTTCTATCATCATAATACCTCTCTCATAGATACTTCTTCTTGAAGAGTCTCTTGAACTCATCCGAAATCAACTCTTCTTCTCGTATGCCCTTGAAATTCTTCACATCTTCCCACCAAATATATGTTTTCCCTTTGAGACTGAAGGTGGCTATCTTGGATTTCATGTTCTCTGAATAGCTATGAAATCTGAAGAATTTCTTCATCCCAAGCAGCCACAACTCTCCATCTTTTGACTTCTTCATATCTCCATTGAATGTAGGAGGCTTGACTTTCTTTAACTCCTATAGCAGGTACCCACTCCTCCTATAAGGATGATGACTATGATGATGGTGATAATGTCTCCTGGATGAGGAACTAGAATGATGCCCATACATACTAGTCCTCCTGTCAGGTGTATACAGTGATCTTCCACCTCTAACGGTATCCCGTTTATCCAACCCATATCCAGACTAACACTTGATACCATAGGCTCCATTAGTTTTCTGTTCCTGCTCTTGGCTAATCCTCAACTGTCCCTCTCTCTATAATTTTGACAAGATCTAAATAATTGTTGCACTAAATTCTACCTTCCTTTCCTGATCCCTTGCAAGCCTTTCCTAAGCCTCAACCAACCTATCATTGTTCACTTTGCAAATTCTGATCTCTACCCTCAAACTCCTCAATGTATATGCTATGCTAGGAGAATACTTGTCTCCTTGTTGCCCAACTGATCTACAGGGAGAGTTGCAGGAACTATAGTCTACCATTTTTATTGTCATCTCTAATTCTCTTCTTCCTACAAGTAGGCTATGTCAGATAAACCAAATAGATAACAGAATAAAAACCATACCTAATTGTTGTTTAGGGGAGGCTTATCTGATCTGAAAAATCATTCCACAGTAGCATGATACACTTATAATCATAATCAAATCAATATAACAACATCATGAATGATCATACAAACTATGTACCATGATCACATATGTGACAACATTAGATTTTACCCAAAGAGAGCACAACTCGCTCTAATACCACCCTTTAAATGCCTCCTCCCACATTTACCCACTTTCACCAGATTTTCCTGGGGTAAACATGAGATGAGGGTCACTAAGATAAGACTCAACCTCCTATATGACCTTAAGGAAATGGAGTTAACAAGTTAAGACTTTACTGACCTCCCTTGGGTGCTTGGGGACCTCCAAGAGCAACCCAACTCCTTCAGGAGTAACCCAACCTCTCCAGGTGTGCAACCCATGATCTAATTCTTTGTTTCATTGACCTGGAGCCTCAATAGATCCCTTTTCAAGGCCTGCAACTGACTGCAACCCTCCAATCACTCCCATATGCTTACTTCCTAGAGATTGTGGACTTTTTCGATTAGTGTTATTCCAGTGGCCCCAAATTTTGAGCCAGCTTTTCAAGGCTAAGACTCAAGCCCTTGCCCAGAACTTAGTGAAACTTCCGAAAATGATGAATCATATAGAAACAAGGCTTCGAAACCAAAAGTTAAACTAGGACCTGACCTGGCCTCTCCCAACTAGCATTGACATTCCATCAATCACATGATGAAAATGCAACCTACAGGTCATGAATGCATATATGAACATAGAGATCTGAAACTTATATGAGGTTTAACAAGAATTATTTATGCCTTCTCACAATATATTTCATAACACCAATTAGATCATGCATTCATTAACCAAACATTCATTGAATGAAATATGATAAGATCCATATTTAGATATGTCATATAACCATGCTTATTTCATCATATAACTAGTTATATAACAATGATAGAACAACCATTAAAGCCACATAATAACAGGTATAATTACTCATCAAAGACAAGAGAAAATTAGCTCTAATTAACCATATGAAGAAGCCAAACAAGTTAGGAACTTCACATACCACCCGACCATAAATTGGGTTGAACCAAATATTTGTTTCAGCCAATCATCCTCATTCCATATTCCAGGAATGAATGTGGGATCTCATGGGATAAACCAATCCATAAAAAACCAAGGGAATCCAGAGGTTAAACCACCTCCACCCTCACCATACCATGATCTCACCTAAACTATCCCTGAGATCAAAAAACCAAACCAAGCTTGGATGTCTTATAACTCCTTCACCATCCCTTAAGGAATTTTCCTATCTCCACATACCTGATGAAGGATTTCGGAAGAAGACCATCTCCACCCCCAACCTTGGGGGTTTTCCTAAAACCATCGCACCTAGATCCAGAACCTTCCAACAATCCATATCTCAACCAAGAAATAATCCCATCACAACATGGATTTATGGAAATGGCATGGAAAGGCTAACAAACACTATCAAAACCCAGAAAAGTCCATGCCATTAACATCAATGAAACCAAATAGACTCATGCACATATCATGCATGCCAAAATCATTTAGGAAATCATACATGCAACTTGGTACCTGCAAGTATCCCTGTTAAAGTTGGTTGATCCACCATTTCCTTCTTTGATCCTTTCTTTCGTTTCTTTCCTTTTCCTTCCTTTACATTCCTTGTACTTCCTTTGCTTGCTTCCTTATCGTCTTGGAACTCTTCTCCTCTCTGAAAACCAATTTTGAAAACGAAATGAAAATAGGCTATAAAATGATGCTCTGATGTATTTTTATTATTGATGACTATAATTTCTTCATTTTTCCTTGATTTTCCTTAATTTTCCTCCTCACATGCAACATGTGACCTTTCACCCCCATTTTCTCCTATTTTCCTTTATTTCGATAAATAAAATACCAATAACTTTTTTTTTCCTATTCAAATCCTTTTCCTTTGCCTTTGCCAATTTCCCCTTAGTCATAATACAGAACAAGTGATGACCACTAGGATATTTTTCCCAACATTTAGCTTGGAATAAGTGTCCCTTGACCCTAGCCTTATTTTTCCTTTATTAACTTTTATTACATGAAATTTTAACACGGGGTTGTTACAACATACATGAAGACATAGAGTTCACCGTAGAAACCCAAAGGGGAATACTAGCTTTAAATATTTTCTTAATTATGGTTTTGGTGGTATATAGTTACAAGGTAGTTAATGGCTCCCTATACATCATCTCCTTTATTTTCCAACAAAAAAATCTATTAGAGTGAAATTATAGGAACCAATAGGGGGAGGTAGGATAATGGGAATACTAATAGGTATGGCCTTTCATTTCCTATTCCTCATTCTTGTCATTTCTATTATTATTTATATTTTCCATTTGATTCTCTTTTTCCCCATTTTCCTTTACATTAGCATTATCTTTAATATTTTATATAACCTTCATTAATTATTGAATTAGTGTACATTTTTTGTATCTTAGAACTATTCATTTGTTCAGATCCATTTCAGATCGCTCATTGAATTACCTCTATGGATCCAATTTTTTCACTTTGATGTTTTCTTCTTTAATTTTCCATCTTTCCAGATTAGATTATTCTTCCACGATATCTATGGGATGGTGATCCACTTTCCTCTATGATCATATTATCATTGGTCATTACACTTTCTTGTTGATATGATGTTACTAAATTTCATAGAGGTTATTGTATTTTATTATATATCTCACTCTAGGCCATCTTCTATTTTACTTATTGCTTCATACTTATTAATTTCATTTAATGGTTGCTAGAGGGTATGAATATTTTTTTATTTTATTTTTGTTACCCTACATTCTTATGAAACCCTATATAGTATCTTGGCTTCCTCCATTTTCTCTTTTCTTTTGCATGTAAGATGATATTCTTAGAACAAATGGCCATGAAAATGGAATTTTTAGCATATAAACAATACATGCTCATAGTCAAGCATTTGCACCCATTTTGAAACTTTGTACTTTATTGAAGCAAACTAAGATAATACTTATGAAATGTTCATGTAGACAAGTTCATGCATATGATGTTTACTTATCTACTTTAATGGTTATTTTGATAGCCTTGATATTTTATCCCTAAGTATTCTTGATAACCCTTAAGGTATCCTCATCCCTAAATCCATGTGGAAAGGAGTACATCCTATCCAAAGTGATGCCTATGTGATATATTATTTCTCTAGTTTGTATCACTCCATATAATGTCTCACGGTAAGCCATAAAGTGTTGAAAAATAATTGGTCACTTTTCAAGATCAATTCCCTTTCTTCAATGTTGTTGAAACTTGTTGATAGAAGGCCCCTTGATTCCCTATGTGAACACTATAGCCCCTTTGAACATCCATATTGTACTTAAACATCATTTGAGGGTGATTTTGGAGGGACATAGGCAAAAAAACTTGTAGGAAAGTGTATATCACTCATATATTGAATGAAGTTGGGAATTCATTAAAGGTTACAATGTAGGAATGATAATATGTTTTGTTTGGTGAAGCACCCACCATTATTTTATATCATGAAGGATGAATTCCAAGTAACTCTAGTTGTGCTAAAAATTTCTTGCTTGAATACTAGATTTCCTTGATTCCACTATAAATTTCAGAGGAGGAATGTTATCAACACTTGCCCCCTCACCCTTGCCACTAGGGCAACCAACTTCCCCCTCCAGAGAAGTATGTCTCTCAATGCTTTGTCTAAGGAGTATTGAGGCTTGAACCATGTTTGAAAACTAACAATAACTATCCTAAATTTGAATGCAATGTTCTTATTATTGTAACTAAGAAACATTTAACCTTCATTTATTTAGTATTAATTTGATTGTAACATCCCTAGTGAAAATTCCATGTAATAAAAGTGAAAAACAATAACCACAATTGATGGGATTGCAAGTTGAATGTTGGGTAAGACATCCTAGGGGGTGTTTATTTTCTTGTTTATGGCTAAGGAAATTGTCAAACGAAATGGCTAAAGCTTTGGAAAGGAAAAATGACATTTTTGGCACAATTATTTATGAAAATAATGGAAATTAGGAAAAATGGGAGGTGAAAGGTCACATGTTGCATGTGAGTTGGAAAATGAAGGAAAATAATGGAAAATGAAGAGAATAGAGGCCTAATTCATAAAAAGGCTTATGAGGATCAGTTGGTAACCTTTTGTCAATTGAATTATTGAGCTATCCCATTATTCTCTCTCTCTCTCTCTCTCTCTCTCTCTCTCTCTCTCTCTCTTGGGAATCTAGAGTTTCGTGGAGCACTTTGACATTGGAGTAAGAAAGGAAAACAAGGCAAGAGGAAGCAAAGATCAAGAAGGGAAAGACAGGATCAAGTAGCTACATCAGGATTCATTACCGGTATGAACTTGGATGTGTATTTTCTTTACTAGATTTGGAATGCATGGGATTGCATGTGTTTCTTTTCTACCATGGCATGGGTTTTTCCAAGTGTGATAGTATTTTTAGGCTAGCCTTGCTATTCCCTGACAGCTTTGATGAGATGGGTTCTCTCATACGGTTTATGTGGGATAGTTAGATTGGATTCGAAGCTAGGTGGGGTGGATCTTCGAATTCACAAATGCTTGGTCTAGTGTTCCCTAGACCAGACTGAGGATTACAAAGGCATTGGCCTAGTAACCCCTGAATCAGACTATGGGTTGTGGTAAAGTCATATTGTGTGCCTCAGTGGGCCTAGGAATCCATGCCGGTGAATGGTGGGATATATCGTAAAGCCAAGAGGTGTATTTTCTCTCCATTGGACCTAGTGGTACCAGGATGGGATGCGCGATAAAGCCTGGGGAGTATGTCTTGATGTAGGGCCTAGTGATCCCTAGATAAGACTATGGATGCACGGTAAAGCCTGAGAGACATGGAGGCACTCAAATTCCTCATGGTCTAGGTGGAGAAATCTAGTGGCATCTATGTTGATTGGTGTTTTTGGTGTGTTCTATGAGTCCCACATTCATGCATGGGATATGGAATAGGGGTGATTTCCTGAAGAGGGACTTGGCTCAACCAATCTAAGATCGGATGGAACATGGTAGTCCCATCTCTAGTTGGTTCATTGCATTCATTAATGAGAAATTTGTTCCCTTGATTTTCATGTGTAAATGTGACGATGTATATATGTATTTTGATGGTTGGTATGTTTATGGTAATTTGTTTCCTCTTATGTTGATTATATGAATATTTTATGACAACAACTATGTATGGCTCTCAACATGTTTTTATTTGTAAATGAATGGATAATGTATCTATGGCCTAATAGATGATAATGCAACAAATTACATGAGGGAACAATGGTACATAGTGACTCTCATATAAATATTAGATCGCTACACTTAATTCTATTGTTTACACCTATAGGTTACATGTTGATGATGTGTTTGATGAAATTCTTGTCATGGCTATTAGGGGGCTGGTTATGGTCTTGTTCAATTTATTTCTTTTGCATCATTGTTTCCCTATATTTTTACTGATTCTAACCTATCATTCCATTCTAGGTAGTGGCCTAGGCTCTGGGCCTAAAAAAGTGACTTAAATCCCAGGGTTGTTGGCATAGAACTGGCAATTTTGGTCTCTAGTCACTAGCAAGCATGATCATGAGATTGACTTTAGGTTGTTGGTCACTCCCTTGCCTAGCATGAGAGTGATTATGGCCTAACAGATCCATAACAGTAGTAGGACCTAGAGACAACCTGTCTGAGTGGCTAACATGTCTCATGAGGGTTATGTTGTTGATGTTGGATGACTTTGTGTGATCTTCCATTGATTCCACTTCCTTAAGGTCAAATAGGAGGTTGAATCTGATCATAGTAGCCTCTCGTCTCATGTTTACCCTAGTTTGCATGGTTACTTGGGTGGATGTGGGAGGAGGGGGTTACAAAGTGGTATCAGAGCATGGTTCAACCCTCAAACTGGATGGGCGATGTGTGTTGGTGATGCATGCATGTGTGTCCCTTACACTTGCATTTCATGTGCTTGTTGCATTTTCTTGTTGATTGATTATGGTTGTAGTATGGTTGATATGGATAAATTGATATTGATCTTTCAGAATGCATTTTTCATGATCATGTTACTGGCTGCAAATGTATTATATGCCGCTTAGATGTTTATTATATCTCCTACTTAAATCCTTGTATGTTAGGTTACATTCTTGAATATGTTGATTACATATATCAGTCTTGTAGGTTGATTACAAGAATTTATCTCTTATGTTTGACTACATGTGTTAATGCATATGTGTAATTGATTAGGCATTTATTATGCATATTGTTGGTTGCATGTGGAAATGTGTACAATGGGGTAATGGTTGTTGTCATGCATGAGGTCATAGCAGACATTGTTGATATGGCCTCTCATTAATGATGGGCCCCTAGTTAGAGTGATTTTTATGTGTTGATACATTTTTTTTGCGTATGCCTATATGCTATTATAATTATGCTATACATGTATCAAGTTGATTTGGTGATCTTGCAGACAAGGTATCCTCCCCAAGCTATACTAACATACATTGATTTATGGTGATATGGTTTATCTGACATATTTTGCATTATAGGAAGAAATATCAAATGGCTAGCAACATGATTGACTACAAAGACTCTCCCGATGAATCCAAAAAGTAGTAAAAGGTTGGGAATCCTTGTGATTTCGTAGTTGAATTGAGAAGTAGGAAGGAAGAAATAAGGAGTTGTAAGGAAGATAATGACCGAATCATACAAGCATGAGAGAAGAAAGCATAGGTTAATGCTATGCCTCTTCAGAGTTTGTCCTAATTACAATGACAAGGGTTGCTTCAAATCAGCCATGGACATGAGGATGGAACTAATGGGGCATGTGGTAGTAAGTCGCCTGGTAGGCATAGGTCATATAGATCTGATATAGTGAGAGATGGTAGGTTGTTGGACACTTTGGATAGGAGGGGCAATGAGTACAGGTACTATTCTAGTTATGGTTCTGATAGACATCACGATCATCATCGCTATCATCCTTATAGGAGGAATGATAGGGGATAGTTTCTGAATGAATTCAAGAAAGAAAAACCACCTATGTTTGATGGATATGTGAAGAAGCTGGAATATGCAGAGGCTTGGATACTTGGGATGAACAAATTATTTGATTTGCATGAGTACACAGATAAAATGAAGGCGAGAATAGCTATCTTCAGTTTGAAAGGTAAAGCAGACATCTAGTGGGAATATGTTAAGCGGGTCAAAGATATTAGGATAGATGATTTGATTTGGCAGGAATTGAAGAGGCTTTTCAAGAAGAAATAGTTACCAAAAAGATACTACAACAGTAAGGCTAAATAATTCTATGAGTTAAATGTGGGATCAATGACAGATGAAGGGTACACAAATAAGTTTTTGGAGCTATTGAGGTATGTATCATAACTTACTGATGAGAAGGATGAAGTTCAGAGATTTTTTAGTGGTTTTCCATTAGAATTTAGAGATCAGATTGAGTATGATGAGCCTCAGTCACTTGAGGAAGTCATTGGGAAATTGAAGCATTTCTATGAACAACTAAATCGTGAGAATGAATATCAGCATGGATGGTATGAAAAATACAAAGGTATAGGTGAATAGAAACCTAAAAGAAGAAGGCCTGAGAATGCATATGGGAAAGAAAATGTGGCACCGCAAAAGAAATTTAATGCAGCTAGACAAGGACATGTGTCGCAAGAGCAGAAAAACAACATAGAGGTGAGGGCATTAGTCAGTTGGAGTGTTGGACATGTGGTGAGAAACGCCTTAGGAGAGATTTTCCTCAGCATTAGGGTGGAAGAACTAAGATATACAATGCACAGGAGGTGCAAACTATTGGGGATGTTGGTCAGAGTATTGCACGTATCTATGCAGTAGTGGACAACATGCAGGTAAAACACTAATAATCTATCATTGAGATGGACGGTAAGCTCTATGATCAAGTTATTTCTATTTTGATTGATCTAATTATAGCTATGTTAGTCTTCACTTGTTGGATAATTTTGGTTTGAATAAGGGATTTCATGTACAGTCTTGGTTCGTGCAGTTGGATACAGGTACAAAGAAGCAAGTTCATCATTGGGAAAGAGCTTGTGTATTTGACTTCAATGGTATGCTTATCGCAACACATCTAAATGTATTACCATTGGGATCATACAGTATGCTGTTGAGCATGGATTGGTTGTATCTTCATAGAGCCAAGGTAGATTGTTATGACAAATCCATTGAGTGTGTTGATGACAATGGGGAACCAAGAGTCTTGTAAGGTAAGAAGAAATGCACACTAATTAGGGTGGTGACAGCTATGGAAGCAAAACATAGTTGCAGGAAAGGGTGCAAGTTATTTTTAGTACACATTTCTAGTGATAAGGGTAAGGAGGTTGAGGATACATATGTGTTGAATAGGTATCCATTTTTGTAGCAGTTTCAGGATGTATTTCCTGAAGACATTAAAGAGTTGACTTTTCTATTGAGTTACTGCAAGGGGCACCTGCAACATCAAAAGCACGTTACAAGATGAGCACACTCGAGTTGGTCGAGTTAAAGTTGTAGTTGAAGGAATTGTTGGACAAAGGATACATTAGGCCAAGTGTTTCACCTTGGGGTGCACCGGTCTTATTTGTGAGAAATAAATATGGTTCTATCAGATTATGAATTGATTAAAGGAAGTTGAAAAAAGTGACCATCAACAACATGTACCCTTTGCTAAGGATTGATGAATTGTTCGATCAGTTGAAGGGAGCAACAGTGTTCTCAAAGATTGATCTGAGATCCAAATACAATCAAGTACGCATCAAAGAGGATGATATTTACAAGACTGCGTTCAAGATTAGGTGTGGGCATTATGAGTTTTTTGTTGTTCCATTTGGCTTAACTAATGCTCCAGCTATGTTCATGTGTTTGTTGAATAGCATGTGTAGAAAGTCCCATTGTAGATCAACAAATTATGCAATATACTAAAACACAATACAAGATCTACTTCTACAACACTTTGCGTAGGCTTAATCGAATTGAGAAAGATCAAGGGAACACATATAACTATGAATGAGAAAGAAATCACACATAACACAAAAGAAATATCATGGGAAAATACTTAGCCTAAAACCCCAACTTTGTATTATCATACAAGTGGAAATCTTGTTCAAGTTACAAAAAGAATCAGCTCGCGAGCTGTCATGCTCTCTCTGCAATCAAATAATACAGCTCACAGACTGAACAGACATATTATATGTCCTCCTCAAGCCCTCCAAGCCTCATATTTCCTTGCACAATTTTTCTTGGGTTCCAATGATGTCACATGTGTGAATTGGCCTTGTCACACTCATTGTAACCTCTGAACTAACAGTGAAATCCTCGAGTAAAGAATTCCTTCTGCATGAAAGGAATATTCACAATGGAATATTCTAGCAACTGACAATACACTCCCCCTCCATCTGATCTAAACTGGGTCTCTGACTGAACTGACATGCATGAGTTATTTATGAGAGAATATTCAGTTATCTGGAGAGCAGAAGTTACATTCATGTAAGCATTAACTAACTGAACTCAAAATTAATTCAACAAACTTTTTGAATTAATCTAACTAGACTTGACTCAGTTAAGTAAGTCAACTAATTATAACTCAATATTACAACTCACTCTTATCTCTTTAACTGATGGATAAATTCCTCAATTAATGGAGAAACTGTTGCATGTCCCCACATAGACTTCAAGTTTGATTTTCCTTAATTAATTAACTCAAGATGAATTAATTAATTAATTAATTTACAAACTACTGCTAAAATCAAATTCGAATTTTACTGCACTATTTTAATATAGGGACTGACTAAAATAGGAAGGTATCCCAAATTTCTATTTTTAGAATGTTATTTTTAGCACTTCCATATTTCATCCATTATTGCTAAGATCAACACTGGCTGAACTACTATTTATAGCAGTGCTATTTTTAGCAATTCTATTTTTAGCATTTCTTGTTGTTACTTTCAACACTCCCTCTCAACAAGAAAGGGATTATCAGTAACTCTGATCCTGTCTCTGTGGAACTGAAACTTGGATTTTGATAATGCCTTAGTCAAAATATCTACATCCTGTTCCTCGATCGAAACATACAAGAGCAACATCATCCTCTTGACCAAAGAGTCTCGAAGATGATGACACCGGGTATCTATGTGCTTGGACCTGTCATGAAAAACTGGATTCTCAAAGAGTTTGATACAACTCTGGTTATCACAGTAGATCACTCTAGGATCCATCATCTGACCAAACAATCCCACTAGAATCTTCGGCATCCAAATGGCCTCACATGTAGTGTGACTAGAAGCCATGTATTCAGCCTCTACTGAGCTAAGCGTAAATGAACTTTGTTCCTGTTGTACTAGGAAATTGTAGCTGAATAAAGGTTGAATATCTCTCCAGAAGTGCTCTTTCTGTTTGATGGAATGTTACTGGGAATAGTGTCCACTCAGATGCTGCTATTCCCACTAAGATGGGTGGCTATCTTAGAAACAAACAATTAAAGTCTACTATTGTTTTCTTTTATGAAAATAGACAAGAGGAGAACCAAGAAGGCCAACCCGAGTCTTGCGCTTGATTTCCTCTCCTTCTTGATAGAGTTTCGTCGCTTCTTCTTCGTCTACCCAGCTTCAAAAGAACCTGTGGAATCACAACAACATACTACTATCGAAGAAACAAAGATCTATATTCATAAGTAACACAGGATCAGATGTGTGTCAACCATATAAATGCATATATAAACAAGTACACAAGAATATGGAAGAAAACAAGAATAGCTTTATTAAGATGAAAAGTAGCAAGAGGATTACAACCATATGCTTTGACCTAGCATCATCCTCCAGCTAGGAAGCCCTTATTCACCTCAAGCAAAGCTTAGATTACCCAACACTATGAATGTACACTGGAAAACCAACAACACTTCTCTATAAGATACAAAATTTCAGACCCTGGATCTCTGTGATAAGGGATCCATATATAGATGATTACATAGAGGTGAGTCATCTTCTGGGATCTTGATTAGTGTCCTCTCCCTGATAGTTATTGCTTCCACTTGGAGAATGATGATCTCTTACTCATCCCTAGTCAAAAACAGAGAGGAAAGTGTCAGAGGGGAAGCTTTTGGAAGATTCCATGATCTTCCACCTCGCATTTTTGTCCCTGCCATTTTTCCATTCCCGACCATCGCACCCTACAGAGGAGAAATTTAGTATGCATCGCACCTTATACACTGGGAAGGTGACATGCATCGCACCCTCTACATTGAGCTTTCAATATGGTCTAGTTTTGACCATTTATGCAGTTTTCAGTGGAGAACTTCTGGGAGATGATGTAATCAGCTAACCTTCTTCCTTTAGGTAGTAGCAACACTTTTAGGGACTTAGGAGCCCTCAGTTTATGGACATTTATGATTGGGGTTGAAGTGCCCAAAAATGTCTATAACAGTTGCCCCCTAAAGCATGAGGTCGTTAATCTTTTTTGATGTCGGGTGAAATGCTTTACTATGAGGATCTGAAGTTTTTCCGAGCTGGTAGGTGACCTGTAATAAGATACAATAAAATACATTATTTTGACAACATTTTTTCATGGTCTAACTGAGGCGGACATTCCCATGCTCAGCTTTATAAATTCATTTTCATGTACATAGGATAGACAATCATCTGTGTGACAGACTGATGATATGGACTCATCATCCTTTGATTTGGATGATCATCTGTTCGACAATGATGTACACTCGATTTTTTTATATTCTTGAATATATCGCAGCCCGGATGGATGAAACTAGATCCGGGGTCTTCAAAACTTGTTCAATCTTCACTCAGAGTACAAGTTGATCCATGTGAAAAAATTTATGGAGTCGAACATGGAAAGACATTGCCTGATTACCAGCCAATGATGTAAGCTGTTAACAGGCGCGAGAGGAATCATCAATAATGACAATGACCCTCAAGGTACTACAGTACAATTCATGTGGTGTGAAAAAGGACTTGGCATCGAAGACCATGTAAAATCTCTCCGTCGAAGGCCAATGATGTAAACCTGTCGCCGAAAGTGAGAAATTTGCCATTGAGGCATGCAAGCTTCAAAGTACTGAAAGGGTTGTTCCTAAGTCAACTTCTTGGATAATGAGTTGATGTTGACAAGAAGAGACCCATCGCAGGAGGGCCTTAATGAATCCCACATCAATGACACGGAACAAAGCAAATGATTTTGGAGGTGAAAACAAACTAATGATACAGGGTTCAGGGTGGCGATCATGAAGGAATGAAGCATGAATGTATTGCGGAGGGTGAGACACAGTTGAATTGTCTGAATGACTTCTCTTGAACATATTGGTGACACTGACGATGGATTGGTAGCGTTAACCCAAAATATGGATGGTGTGACGGACCAATGGTGATTACTAGTGAATGGAACAACCCAACCTGACATGGATGCGGAAGCAAAGTGTCATGTTCAAGAGCAACTTGCTACCAATAAAGATTCTTCAAGTTTTCTTTCCAATTTTCCCTAGTCATTGCTGACCAGTACCTCTTTATTTTTGTCAAGCTTGAGGAGGATAACATATGCTTGTTCTATAATCCACCCTTTAAGCAAACCTATCGCTATATTTTAGTGAGTCTAGCGACAGTGAAACTCATTCTCGTCCATTTGGATGAGTTTGTCACTATTAGGTTTTAACGAGTTTAACAACAAAGATAACTCGGTCCCTTTCAATTTTAGAGAGTCTAAAAGGAACGGAATGGAGAATCCAACGATTATTTTTCATCATATAATACCTTAAGTCTGAAAAAGCATAAAATAATACAAAAGGGATGCATTTTCGATAGTTTTAACGAGCCGAACAAGACAAGTGCTCAATCTTTTTGTGTAATAATCCCTCAGGTCCAAAAATATTAAAATCTAGAGGAGGGATAGCACTTCCAATGACTTTAACGAGCCGAAGAGGCCAATCGTTCGACAATATTTTCATATTTTACGAGTCAAGTGAAAAGAGCTTAAAGAAGACTCGTTTTCAAGGAATGAGTGATGGTTTCGGGTAGCAGCTGATTCCAGGTAAGATTTGGAATTTTCCAATCATGGTAGTGTCACAAGGATGGCTAATAGAATAACTCTTCGCAAATGTTCCTCGAAGGGGTAAACAATCATATGGGGGTGAATGATCGGCTCAAAACAGAGTGGAGGTGATGGCGAGAACACGACCAAGGCTCAAAAGCTGACGATAAGGCATTCACAATGGTTATTTACCAGTTCATTTTTTAGTGAGCTTAAACGCTTGGGGAAACATTTTCTCATGACTTATGTTTATTTTTTAACGAGCTTGAACTGTGCACTAAAACTGCTCGTGGAGGGTTTATTTTTTAACGAGCTTGAACTCTGCGACAACATTGCTCGCCAGTCGTATGATAAGAATGTCTCATTCGAGATGCTATTTTGAAGTGGCTTACATCTCTCAAGCTTTGCCATGGATCCTTTCTTTATGCAAGTTAGGAAACAACTAGCCTTACGGGTTTAAAGGTTTAGAGGTCCTACAAATTAAAAAAATAAATAGCCACTCTTCACTTGCATGCGGAAAGGTTTGCATGCCCCCAAGTATAGCGAAAAATTTCCAGGCTACCAAGAAAGTTCTATCCACGTAGCAGATAAAATGCTTCCTCGGTGATGTCTATCGAAATAGACAAAGGTGAATGGCGCATATGCATTCCACTCACATAGCTTTAATGAAGGTATCTTATTCCAGCCTGATCCCATTTTCCTGTAAGGACGGGTTTGTCAGACTAGTCACATATACCTAATGAAAATCCACTCTATACCTAACGTTTTCCTGCCAAAAAAGACTAGGGTACATGCCTCCTGGGTTTCAGTATCATCCTCCTGAATCACTCGCGCTCATCAAATGGATGGACTGGAGATCGATGAGACATTTCTTGTGTGAAAAGACCATTTAGGGATGGCATTTGACTATTTGCGATATGTGAACTGGGGAATGACATTTGGTCCACGAGCTTGACCATTCTGCCTTTGTACGAAAAACACATTACTCTAAAGAGTGAGGAGATGATGGATCCCATGCAATAAATATAGTCACGTCCAAGGAGTAGATTATAATCTAATGGTCCTTGAACTACCATAATGTTCATGTGAACAATTTTCCTTCTCAAAGTAATGGGCACATTTGGAAGGATCCCTAAAGGTCGACTAGTTCCCTTGTCGAAGCCTGTCAGATTTCTCATTTCAGGCAAAAGCGATGGCGAACCAAGCGCTTTCCAAGCAGTTGAGGAAAGGATACTCACCGAAACCCCTTCATCAACGATGGTACCAACCATGACCATTTTGTAAGCTTGTACAATGATTATGAATGGCACACTGGCTAGTAAACGGGGTCTGCCTAATAGATTCTAGTCAAAGGAAACGACTAGGTTGCTTGGTGGTGGGACCAAATGGATGGCTGGATATGACTCTGATGAACTTCCTTCCTGAGATAAAGGAATGGGAGGACTGCCCCTAAGTTCATCGGAGTCTGTTTTGATGAAAAGAATTTGAACAGTGTTGTTCTCTTTCTTTTCAGTGATGGTATCATTCGAAAATGAACACTCTGAAGGCAAGACCGGGTCAACTGTCGTATCGACCCTTTGAATTTCATCTGGCATGGATTCAAAGGGTTCATTTTCAATGGTAGATGCTTCGGCCGACCACAATGAAGAGCCAACCATATTTTCAACCGATGGAGGACTTGGCAAGATTTTTTTATATCCAGGAGGAAGGCGTAGTGGTGAAATCGGACAATCATCCAAAACTATTTTAGCCTCGTAAAGGAAGGGACAACGGTGGATGGCAGATTGCCTTCATACAACTTACAAAGAAATCTGGGATTCCTTTATTGTCCATGTGCTTCACTTTCACTGGTTGATGGTGAGCATTCAACATGATTGCCAAAGGTTGATGCTACCGGATTGTGCAAACGAGGAGACCAATCCCTTAAGATCTAAGGGATGCAAGGACAATCTTGGTGATAGTGGTCTCCATTGCAAATGACACAAAGAGATTTAGGTTTCAACAGTGTGGTGTGAGAATTTTCACTAGATGACGCTTGGTTGCCCCCTTTCGATTTTGGTTCCTTTTTCTTCTTTTCCTTTTTCTCTTTCTGCTTCTTCTTCTTCTTCTTAGTTACTTGATTTTTAGCTTTATCGACTTTATCAAGCGAAGAGGAAGGAGGAGAGGGAGAATCAGATGAAGTAGAAGGTTGGGAAGCAACTCTAGTGTCGTCTAGTTGCTAATTTGACTGTTCAGGAATTACGAGATTCTGAACGACAGAGGTAGAGAAGAGCTACACAGGCAAACCAATTGTCAACCCTGGAAGTGACAAAGTGGCCATATGGGGTGCACCAACATCTCCCCAAGAGGAGAAGGGACTAGGATTTCCTCCAAGGGAAAATCCTTGGTTGGTAGACTCCATTTCTCAACCTAAAGACCAACGGGGGAATTTGTGATGTTATTCCAATTTTAAAATAAATTTTTAGACGCTTTGACACAACTTGTTTTTTCAATTTTAAAGAGTCGAAGAAAAAAAAAAAGATGACTCTAGTCGCCTTCGATTTTTATTGAGCCTGAAGTGACAAGTGCTTAGAGGACCTTTTCCTTTAAGGAGTTTGAAAAGGAGAAAAATGGACTTCTCTGGAGGTCTAGGCAGAGAGGATTACCAAACCAATCACAAAACTGCAGAATACTTTTTACGCTACGGTAGTCAATCTTCCCGAATGCTGTGTTCAGTGCATTGTGATCGATAGCGTGGCAAACACGGCTTCCTAAGGATAAAGGATGTAGCCTATTGTGGTCTCCCAATGTATACTCGATGGTACGTGGGAGCACAAGTTTGTACTGGCACTTGCAGTCTGAGAGTGGAGGAATCACCCAACCAACACTGAAAACAACAATTACCAGGTTTTACGACGCCGAAGTACGTCTCTAGCCTAGACCTCTAGATGTTATGTGTTAAGTTCCAAAGTGTTGTTAGGTTCATTGAATTTATTTTAAGTTGATCTTGCTTAACAATTTGCCTTTTAGGTTCACTGCGTGATGTGTATATAATTCCTAAAATGTAGCCTAACATGATAAACAAACGTTTAATCTTCTTTTAGCAATGAAAATCCTAGCTACTAAGGGAAGAAAGTCAAGAATCTTTTCTTCATAGAGCATAGAGCACATGCTAAATGCACAGTCCTAAATCAAACCAAGCAATGAAAATGAAAATGCACATACATGTATTTGTTTTCAACCTTCTTAATGTATGAATGATGTTAAGAAAGCTATGTGCAAATCTGAATTACTTTTAAAGCGATAGTACTCAACAAAATTCTTTTTCAAAATGAGGTGAAAGCAAGAGAGACACTTTGTGATTTTGAAATGAAAATTCCTTTTCGACACTTTAAAACTACTAATTCAAATCCTATGCAATAGTAACTATATAATCTACTATCAAGAACAATGGGATTTTTTTCCAAAACTGAAAATGACAGCTACGACACTTTCAGATCTAGAGACGACAGTTCAACTATGCTACTTTTTTGCAAAAGATAACTGAAAATGATGCACAATACATAAAAAACACTTACAGTTCTTTGCACTAAGGAGGCAGAATAATGCAAGAGAACGGGTTTTTCATATAAGTACACTGAATACAGACAACAAAACTCCTGAATAGGACTAAAAAAAGTGAGAAAAAAACCATAGTTTGAGGGTAAAGTTAACCCTCCCTGACCATCGCACATGTTACACAGTGAAACCAATATGCAGCGCACTCACTGCACTCGGGAAGTGCAATGCATACAGACTGCCTTGAAGGCAAGGTGCGACGGTACCAGTGTGAGACTTCAAACAGGTTTTCACTCACAGTTTGCAATTCAGTTCAGCTATTTAGGCCAAGTAAGTAATGCTCAGTGTATGTAAAACACAGGGGTGATCTAAGAGGTTACTAGAGCCACCACTTAGGGAAATTAGATTGCTTGTAGATCTATTATTTAATTCATAAACAAAACCCGGAGATAGACTGAAGCAGCGTTGATCTACTTTTCATTTGTATAACAAATTCAGTTCGAAGGCTCGTTGACTTGACTTCAGGCTTCGTCTGTAATTTTATAAAAGAAACAAGGATAGATAAGCTAACAAGTAATCTAGTCGCTCCCCAGTGGAGTCACCATTTTGTTACTGGGAATAGTGTCCACTTGGATGCTGCTATTCCCACTAAGATGGGTGGCTATCTTAGAAACAAACAATTAAACTCTACTATTGTTTTCTTTTATGAAAATAGACAAGACGAGAACCAAGAAGGCCAAATTGAGTCTTGTGCTTGATTTCCTCTCCTTCTTGATAGAGTTTCGCTGCTTCTTCTTCATCTGCCCAGCTTCAAAAGAACCTATGGAATCATAGCAACATACTAATATCGAATAAACAAAGATCTATATTCATAAGTAACACAGGATCAGATGTGTGTTAACCATATAAATGCATATATAAACAAGTACACAAGAATATGGAAGAAAACAAGAATAGCTTTATTAAGATGAAAAGTAGGAAGAGGATTACAACCATATGCTCTGACCCAGCATCATCCTCCAGCTAGGAAGCCCTGGATCTCTGTAAGATGAGGGAACGATATATAGATGATTACAGAGAGGTGAGTCATCTTCTGAGATCTTGATTAGTGTCCTCTGTCTGATAGTTCATACTTCCACTTGGAGAATGATGATCTCTCACTCATCCCTGGTCAAAAACAGAGAGGCAAGTGTTAGAGGGGAAGCTTCTGGAATATTCCATGATCTTCCACTTCACATTTTTGTCCCTGCCATTTGTCCATTCCTGACCATCACACCCTACATAGGAGAAATTCAGTATGCATTGTGTTATCACTCAGGTTGTCCCTGGGCTCCTGTTTAGGGATACGATCGAGCTAACCACAAACCAATCTTTGGATTGCAGGTTCTAGCCCACCTGCAATCAGAGAGGTATCTCTCTTAATGATTTAACTTCGTTGATGATTTTAGGCTAGCTTTTGGCTCAGGGGTTTTTTGTTTGTGTTTGGATGGAAGGTAGAAATCTCAAGCAAAGAGGCAAGGTAAGGTGTGATAAGTTTCAAACCATTGGGTGTGGAGTCATGGATTAAGGCTTGCTATTGTGTCTTCTTGATCATAAGAGGATTAAGGAGTGAGATAGCCACACATGATACAATTATCAATCTACCGAAGGGATGGAATGATGAAAATCAGAGATGAAAGGCAAAGGATAATCATTTCATCATACTGAAAAAGAGGAGAAGTGGATGAATGGTTATCTAGGAGCAGCTAAGAATTCCTAAACTCTCATTCATATGTAAAAGAAACAGCGTAAACAAGATCATTTAAGTATACATGCTCATAGCTATTTCTGATGAAAACATGAAAATGTGCAGAAATTGAACTTAAGGTGTAGTTAAACAAATCCTAAGCTATTCTTCTTTTCTGCAATTTAGATGGCGGAATGGTGGTAAAAACATGAAAATTAACAAAGGTGAGAAACACTTATTGAATCATGTAGAAGCACAGGAATTCCGTAATCACTCCTTGGCCAATTAAACACATCAAGCAGTTTCAAAATCCATGCTTTCAACAGTCTTTTATTATAGAAAGTATGACAGTTACAGTGCGGGTCTCTGCTTGGAGAAAATGTTGAGAAGAAGATTAAGCAATGTCTTCGACTCACTAAACAACCAACCAACCCTTACATCTTTCAGGGTGGTATATATAAGCAAAATATCAGAAATTCATTCATTACAACTGACCTAAACAGGTCTGCTGAAGAGCTTTTCTAAAACCTAAGTGTTGCTGGAATTAAATGTTGGTAAGTCTTTTGGGTTGCGCTAGAGGCAGCTGAATCGAAAGGAGTGCAATGTTGCCCTTGGAGGCTCAATGCGGTGCTGCTGGAGTAAATGTGCTTCGAGATCTGTAGTTTTGTTCTGGTGCGAGTTAAATGTGAAATAATTATGATTTGAGGGTTTTTGAGTGGCTTCGCCCTCTTTCCTTGACTTTGCTGGAAGGTATTAAATGTTCTCTTGCTTTGGGCGGCTGCTTAAGATTTTCTCTGATACTCTTTGCCACTACATTGATGGCTTCCACCGCCTGCTGATACTCTTTGACACGTTTGTTCCCTGATGATTTGATATGATACACTTTAATCTCTGTCATTGGTCCTTTGCTGTCTTTAAACCGGATTAATTTGGCAAAATCGGGAGATTTCGGGCTTTTTTGGCGCAAAACGGGCCAAGGAATCAAAAGATTCCCCAAAACGGCCTATTTTCCATAGCATCAAAAACGACCTATTTTCCTGCGCGAATTTTCGGCTTTCTAGCTGCTGACACCAGCATGACGTCAGCAGTACGACGGATGACATCAGTGGTGGGTCCTAGTACAGATGTGACATGGTGGGGGGCTCATATTTGAAGGTGATGTGATGAACTTCTCTATTGTGATCGCAATATTGCATCGGTGGGGAACAGGAAGGCATTTTAGTTGGACATTTGGCGCTTGCGACTGCCGATTGCCGATATCGCGATATCGCGTCGGGTAACGACGGATGGGGCATAGCTTATATGGTGAGAATATTGCGATCTTGCGATGCGAGCTGGCTTACTAGGGTCTGCGGAGTGTTAAGGAAGTCGGCAAGGGGTTTATTTCGGTCAGAAGGAGTGAGTAAGTGGGTTTGAAAGGCTTTTGAGGCTTCGGAAGGGGTCCGAAAACCTAAAAGAAAGGGATTTTATACTTTGGAAGGAGTCCATTGTATTTAGAAGATGGTTTGAAGGGGCAGCATGAGGGTTCTTGCTAAGTTTCAGGTAAACTGAGCAATTCCCGGGGGTACTTATGGTTATTTTTCAACCAGGGGGAGGGATATTTACATAGGGAATGATTTACATAATTTTAGTAGGGGGATGGGAAAATATAAGGAGCTAAATAATAATGTCAATAGTTAATATGGAGATGGTAAGAAAGCGCTAAGTTCGGGAGATCTTAGGCTGCAACGAGGGGACATAACCTTATAGAGAGAGTATGGAATATCTTTGAGCAAAGCAGATCTTCACCCAAGCTTTTGATATGAAAATGATGGAACTCAAGAGGTGTCAAGCAGATCTTGACCTCTTTTTGGGGAAATTAGTTAATGATTGGGGGAGATGGAGAAAGGAAGTTAGTGATGCCTATTTTTGAGCTTCTCGCATAGAACTACCTGGTGATTATGTCCTGAGTAAACATGACACCTGGAAACCTGGAACTGATCAGCAATCAAGATTCAACAACCTCAAAACTACCTACCCATCCTACTTACCTAACATTTTTTCTTCTTTTGGTTTGGGTGCACTTAGATTTGCAAACCCATCATTTCAATTTTTCTTTTTCATGCTTTCCTATCTACAAACTACCCTTATTTTATCCGAGGGCCCAGATTAAGCTGTTGGGCTCCTTTGATTCTCTACCTATCTAAGAATCTGCCAAGATTAAGCTGTTTGGACAGATTTTCATTCTCTATATTCTAAAACAGGAAATTTAAACCTAGGGAGACCAAGATTAAGCTGTTTGGACCTCCCTTTAACTGAAAATTGGCGACACCAGAATAACTTCTCAAAATTTGGAAGGCGGTTAAATGAACTCTGAGTAGCCTTCTTCGCTTGGAGACTGTTAAGAAAATATGGAGCATTACAACATGCAAAGTATGACATATTTGGCCTGTAAAAATGTCAATCATGAAATATGATTAACCTGCTGCAGAAGGAGGCTAACAGTGGCTCCACTTGGGGATGGTTTCTCCTTGTGAGAAGCCAAGAACAGCAGGTCAGAATGCCTTGTTCTTTAGTTGTTGCTGTTTTGAATGTCTACTTCCTGACTGTTGGATTGATTTGAACCTTTAGACTTGGTAACAGCTCTTTCCTTCGCTTGTGCTACTGTTGAACTGTAAAGCACTGCCTGCTTTCTTCTACGTGCTCCAGCATTATGGATTCTTACAAAAATCAAGATACTGGTATATACAAATATATACAAGATAGAACACCGCCTGCTCTTTTCAATCAAGAGGATCATTGTAGTGCTTTAGCATTCGGCCATTGACCGGGCCTTCTTCAGCTGTGCTGCCATCTAGAGATTTGAGAAAATAGGTATTATTGCCTTGCACAGTGCTGATAATGTATAGACCTTTCCACAGAAAATCGAATTTTGCGTGTTTTCCCTTGTCTTCTCTTCGTGAATCCCATCTTAGAACTTTGCTGCCTACCCAGAAATCCTCTACTTTGGTCTTCTTATCAAACATTTTCTTGAGTTTTTCCTGCAGTATTTGAGCTCTGTTGAAGACTTGTTCTCTAGTTTGCTGAAGGTGAATGGTTTGATTAACTCTTCTCTGCATGTCATTCGGTTCAGATTGAATTTCTTGCAACAATTTGATAGCAGGTATGCCCAGAGATGAAGGGAACTTGGCCTCCATGCCATATACAAGTTCATAAGGGCTCATCCCGATGGATTTTTTGGTGGAAAGTCTGTCTGCCCACAGAGCATTTGTGAGCTTCTTGTGCCAGTTCTTTTTGTTTTCTTCCAGCAGTTTCTTTATGATATTGATTAGGCTTTTGTTGGAAGACTCGGCCAAGCCATTACCTTGACGGTAGTAAGCTGTGGAGTGGCCTAAGGTGATGTGGTATTTATGGAAAAAGTTGATGATTTTTTTGGATTTGAAAGCAGCAGCGTTGTCAGTGATAATTTTCTCAGGGCAGCCGAATCTACAAAGGATATTTCTATAAAGGAATTGGATAATGGTGGATTCTTTGGCTTGCCTACAGGGGATGGCTTCAACCCACTTAGTGAAATAATCAGTGGCTGTTAAAATCCACTTGTGTTGGCCTGAGGAAGAGCGATGAATTTCTCCAATGAAGTCAAGACCCCATTGTTGAAAGGGTTTCTCGGTTGAAATGGGCTTAAGGGGCAAGGGCAGTAGTTTTCTTTTCCCTTCAAAGATTTGGCATTTGTGGCATGAGACATCAAACTTCTTTACATCTGCAAACAAAGAGGACTAGTAATAACCAGCCCGTAAGATCTTGTCAGCCGTGGATTTCCAATATAAGTGTCCTCCACAGTCCCCTGCATGGAATTCTTTCATGATGTTGTTAGTTTCATTTATAGTTAAACATTTAAGCAGAATACCTTCATGATTTTTCCAAAATAAAGCACCATCTATGACTCAAAATTTTGATGATTTCATCCTTAAAAATCTTTTCTTGGTTCTGGACAATCCTGGGGGAGCACACAGGTTTAACAATACAAAGCAAATATCAATGTACCAAGGGGATTGCATGAAGGTTTGACTGATCTGTGGAGTCGCCAGCTCCGGTTCATCGTCCAGTTGATTAATGTCTAATGCTTGCAAGTTTGTTTCGGACATTAGTTTGGCTAACCCTTGTCCTTTTATGAGCTTAGTGGGATTTATTTCAATGTCGTATTCGAGGATGCTGGCAATCCATTTGCCTATTTTGCCTTCCAGTCCCTCTTGAGTTAGTATATCCTTTACAACAGCACTAGGGACATAGGCAATCACATGGGAATATAGGATGTAAATTCTGAAATCCTTGATGGCTTTGACCAGGGCATAGGCCTACTTTTCCATAATTTGAAATTTCAAGGGTGCATCTCTCAAAGCTCGGCTGAAGAAAGCAATTGGCTTCTCGTTGCCCTGATCATCTTTCTGCAGAAGGACAACAACAATAGTGTGTTCATATGCGAAGGAAAAAAGATAAAATCTCTGTCGAATTGAGGACTGGTGAGGACAGGTGTTTGAGTTAGGGTAGTTTTTATACTCTCAAAAGCCTGCTTGGCTTCAAGAGACCATTTTATCTTGGCATCCTTTTTCAGCATGTTGCTCAATAGCCTTATTAGTTCGGCTAGATTTGGGATAAATCTCCTCAGGAAGTTGATCTTTCCAAGGAATGCTTGCAATTCTTTTATGTTTCTTGGATAAGGGATTTGAAGGATAGCTTGAATTCTTTCCGGGTCAATTATAATCCCATCTTTTGATATTATATGCCCTAAAAGCTTGCCTTCCTCCAGGGTAAACAAGGACTTCTTAGGGTTCAGGGAAATGCTGTATTTCCTACATGTCATGAAAATTTTCCTTAAGTGCTTAAGATGCTCTTGGTCGGATTTGGAGAATGGGGTCAGGTCGTCAAGGTAAACTACGAGGAAATCATGTATCGCCTTAGAAAACGCAATATCCATTGCCCTTTGAAAGGTAGCACCGATGTTCTTTAGTCCAAAAGGAATTTTAACGTACTTGAATGTTCCCAAGGGTGTGGTAAAATTTGTCTTGTCCTGGTCCTCCAGGTGAACAAGTATTTGGTTAAATCCTGAAAATCCATCTAGTAAAGAAATTCTAGAGGAACCCACTACTCTTTGCAAGATATGATCCATTTTGGGCAACGGGTAGTGGTCTTTTAGAGAGACCTCATTTAAATTTCTCAAGTCTACACGCAGTCTTATCTCTCCTTTTTTTTTTCTAGTAGGAACTAAGTTAGACACCCATTCAGAGAATCTGATGGGTGCAATGATACCTACTTCAAACATTCTCTTTATTTCTTTTTCAATCAAGGGAAGAAGCATGGGGTTGATTCTTCTAATTTTTTGTTTGAACGGTTTTTGATTTGGTTTTAAGGGAATGGTATGTTGGATTATTGTAGTGTCATAGGACTTCAAGTCCTCGTAACTCCGGGAAAATACATCTTGGAATTCTTTGAACAAATCCACATATTTCGGTTTTTGGTCAGGAGGCAAATTTTTCGATAATTTAATCATTCTGGGATGTTCTGTTGTTCCTATGTTGTGTTCTTCTATGGCAGCATTCAAAGGTTCCATATTTGGTTTTCTGGGCACATCGTTGCCATCAAACATGTCTTCCAATGGAGTAAGGCTGACAGGTAGAACATTACCTTTCAGATCAATAAACTCATCCTTTATCTTGACTGTTTTCTGTGAACAAATTTGTTTCAGCTGTCCTATGTTTGTACTGTTGAAAACAGTTGGGCTTAGGATTCGTTTAGCTGTTGCAGATGTTAGATTCAGGTGGTTTTCTTCTGCTAACTGTTGTGATTCGGCCATCGCATCCATGTCCATGTTTGTGTTGGAGAATTCGTCCTCTAGAGTTAAGAAATTGTTAATCCGGGCATCATCTATGAATACCTGCCAATCCTTGACATTGTTAGGGACCGAAGGTCTGTGTTTTATTTCAGCGGTCAAATGGTAATTTGGTTCAAAGGGAAGCTTGCATGTGCTAGCGAAGGTGGCTAGGTTATGGACATGAATATTATGGTCTCAGGCAATTTTGGCCAGCTCAAATTCACTGAAGGCGTTGAGCAATTCGGTGGTAGCAGCTCTGTAAGCTCTCATTCTACTATCATTAGCGACAAACTTACCCTTTATTTGTTGTATAATCAAGTCCGAATCACCTAGGATGAAGACGGTAGTAGCTCCCAGGGTTTTGAGCAACTTCAGACCTAAGAGAAGAGCTTCATACTTCGCCATATTGTTTGTACATATGAAATTGAGTCTATACGCATGGCCTTGTGCGTGATTATCATGATTATTGTAAATCCACACTCCAACCCCTGCTCCTAACTTGTTAACTGAACCATCAAACTCCAAATACCATGTGGCTTCTCATTTGAGGTTTGTATTGAGAGTTTCAGTTGTTTGAGGAACGGGCGGACTGGTAATTTCTGTTTCGGGATTTTCTTCTTGCTGTTTGTTGGTTGCCTTAGCTGTTGAGACAATTTCATGGGTATTGGCAACCATTTTTTCATTGACGTAGGTTCCTTGCTCCAAATATAACGGCTTATCATCAGTTGGAGGGCTGGTGTTATCGTTAAATAAAATAAACAAATCCATATCAGAATGGATTGAGTATATTGGAAAATTTTGGGGTTTTTCCTCACTGCTTACCACATACTTCATTAATGTTTCTCTATATAGTCCCTTTGGTTGCCCAAAGACAGATATAGTGGCATAAGAGAGGTTGAGTTGAAGGGATCCTTGTAATTTTTCTCCCCACGATCTGGATAGAAGCATACCATACTTTGTGGGAATGTCAGCTACTACTACGTCCATTAAGATTGTCTTGTTGGGGAATTGGACTAAAGAGACACAAAGGTCTTTGATCAAGCCTAAACATTTGACCTGACTTGAATCAAAGGAATACAGATCTTTGTATGGCCTTGTGACATCGAGATTCAACCTTTCCATTACAGCATTGGGCATAAGGTTATGTGAGGCACCTGAGTCAAACATAGCATTATGCAGTATTTTGTCATGTATGTGCAGGCTGACATAGAAAGGTGGAACAGGTCCATATGTTGTTTTTCCGTCAACTTATGGACCGAACAGTAGTTTAGGGGTATGATCTAAAACGTTTACATCATCCCTTACTTCTGGTAATTGAAGCGACCTTTGAATTTGTTGTCTATATACATCATGCTTAGCCAGTTCTGAGAGGGGAATGGAAATCTTGAGTTTTCCAATCTCTGCTTCTAAACTGAATGGTTTTTCCAATGAGTTCTTGGCATTGACAGTGGTGAATTTCTCTTTTTCAGGCATACTCTCATGTTTTCTTTTGGAATGTCAGTGTCACGGTGTATGACCGTTTGTGGTATGTCTGTTTTGGGAAGATGTCTGGGAATGCTCTTCAGATCTTCTTTTGGATAGGAGGGGGGCAGAGGCTGATCAATAAGAGAGTGTGTGTCTATTACATCCTCCACAGTAACCTGATGAGGGTTTGGGACAGGGCTGTCAGCTGGTTGATTGTTGGTGATCTTCCCTTTAGTTTTGTTGAGCTGATTACTATCTTTTGTCCTGCTAGATGGGGGAACATCAATATTCCTTGTTCTTAATTTGTATTGCTTGTGTACCTCGTATACAGTGGTATCATATCCTTGTTTAAAGTCAAAGGACTCTCCCGACTTGGTGCGGAATTGTTTTGTATCAAGGTATGGTCGGTCTTCTTCTGTGAGGAAGATTTGTTGTTCATTTTCTAAATCTATCAGGTTCATATGCATCTCGTCTGTGGGCTCAGCGGATGTAGATGCTTCCGCATAGTTTTCTTGAAAAGGAGGCCTAATATCATGGTCTCGACTGGCCCTACCAACGTTTGAGTTTTGGGTTTTTTCTGAAGTTTGGGTTCCTTATGGCATTGGGCTGTTGACCCTCCCATGAAGTTTTCCTCTCAACATTGTCTACTCTGTCTCCCAGCCTGTGCATGCCATTGATGATAGCATCTAGCTTCTAATCGAAGGCTGAGGGTTCTTCTTTGAAAGTGGTTCTTCTCTTAGTTCTAGTTATGTTTCTTTTAGCAATTAGATTTGCTTCCACACTCACTGCAACATCTTGCATTTCTGCGAGGCTTTGAGGGGCTCTTTCCCTTAATTGATATGCCATCTCAGCATCAAAGCCATTAGGGAATTTGTATAACGCGAGGTCGGGTGGAGGTCTTAAATTTTGTGGTATTGCATTGTAAACATTGTTAAATCTTACACAGTAATCCAGAACATTTTCCTGAGGTCCTCTTTTGATAGTATCATACTCAGACAATATGTGCAGGGGGTCTTTCTTTTTCTCCTATCTGTTAATGAATGCCTGGTATAAGGCTTCAAGGTTTACTATAGAATTGGGTGGAAGCGCCCTAAACCAGGTTCTGACATCACCGGTCAAACTTTGGACAAAAATCTTCATTCTTACACTCTCATCATCAATCTCATAACTCTCGAAATAATCATGCATTTTCTTTGTATGCTGTAGGGCGGTGCAGGAGGTTGTGCCATCAAAATAGGTGATTTTTGATTGGTAGTCCTGAGGCATAGCCCCAGGATTAGCAGGTAATTGTAATGGCGCATATCTAGCCATGATGATGGGGATAAGCGGAGCAACTAAAGCAGCGGGGATCACAGGAATAACCGGGGTAGAAGGAGTAGTAGCGGTAGCAGGAGTATGGGATAGAGGTGTAGAGGAGCGGCTTGGAGAAGGAGGTGATGAACCAGGGGAACTTGGGGTTGACCGGAATAAAACTTTGACAGGGGTTGGTACACCGCTTGGCTGAACTATTTCAGGACTCGCAGCAGTTTGGTATTCTTTTTGCTTTTGTTTTCTAATGATCTTAGGAATTAAATTCAGATTTTCAACAACAACTAGGCTGTTTGGATCATGATTTGATTGTGTATTATGCATTTGCTTCTTAGGAGCCAGCTTCTAATCTATTTTTTGGGAATTTTTCTAAAAATCGCAACAACACAGGTCGACCGAGACTTTCACAGGTCGGTTTCTTCCTCTGTAGGGCTGTAGACTGGTTTAATGAATTTATCTGAGGACGTCCCCAGTGGAGTCGCCATTATGTTATCACTCAGGTTGTCCCTAGGCTCCTGTTTAGGGATACGGCTGAGGTAACCTCAAACCAATCTTTGGATTGCAGGTTCTAGCCCACCTACAATCAGAGAGGGCTCTCTCTTAATGATTCAACTTCGTTGATGATTTTAGGCTAGCTTTTGGCTCAGGGGTTTTTTGTTTGTGTTTGGATGGAAGGTAGAAATCTCAAGCAAAGAGGCAAGGTAAGGTGTGATAAGTTTCAAACCATTGGGCGTGGAGTCATGGATTAAGGCTTGCTATTGTGTCTTCTTGATCATAAGAGGATTAAGGAGCAAGATAGCCACACATGATACAATTATCAATCTACCGAAGGGATGGAATGATGAAAATTAGAGATGAAAGGAAAAGGAGAATCATTTCATCATACTGAAAAAGAGGAGAAGTGGATGAATGGTTATCTAGGAGTAGCTAAGAATTCCTAAACTCTCATTCATATGTGAAAGAAACAGCGTAAACAAGATCATTTAAGTATACATGCTCATAGCTATTTCTGATGAAAACATGAAAAAGTGCAGAAATTGAACTTAAGGTGTAGTTAAACAAATCCTAAGCTACTCTTCTTTTTTGCAATTTAGATGGCGGAACGGTGGTAAAAACATGAAAACTAATATAGGTGAGAAACACTTATTGAATCATGTAGAAGCACAGGAATTCCGTAATCACTCCTTGGCCAATTAAACACATCAAGCAGTTTCGAAATCCATGCTTTCAGCAGTCTTAGATTATAGAAAGTATGACAGTTACAATGCGGGTCTCTGCTTGGAGAAAATGTTGAGAAGAATATTAAGCAATGTCATCGACTCACTAACCAACCAACCAACCCTTACATCTTTCAGGGTGGTATATATAAGCAAAATATCAGAAAGTCGTTCATTACAATTGACCTAAACAGGTATGCTGAAGAGCTTTTCTAAAACCTAAGTGTTGCTGGAATTAAATGTCGGTAAGTCTTTTGGGCTGCGCTAGAGGCAATTGAATCGAAAGGAGTGCAATGTGGCCCTTGGAGGCTCGATGTGGTGATGCTGGAGCAACTGTGCTTTGGGATCTGTAGTTCTGTTCTAGTGTGAGTTAAATGTGCAATAATTATGATTTGAGGGTTTTTGAGTGGCTTCGCCCTCTTTCCTTGACTTTGTTGAAAGGTATTAAATGTTCTCCTGCTTTGGGCCGCTGCTTAAGATTTTCACTGATACTCTTTGCCGCTACATTGATGGCTTCTGCCGCCTGCTGATACTCTTTGACACACTTGTTCCCTGATGATTTGATCTGATACACTTTAATCTCTGTCATTGGTCCTTTATTGTCTTTAAACTGGATTAGTTTGGTAAAATTGGGCGATTTCGGGCTTTTTCGGTGCAAAACGGGCCAAGGAATCAAAAAATTCCCCAAATATTCCCCGAAATAGCCTATTTCGCGTAGCATCGAAAACTACCTCTGTTTCTTGTTTTGGAGCTCCGAAGTGCGATTTTTCTTCCTACGTCAATTTTCGGCTTTCTGGCTGCTGACGTCAGAAGTACGGTGAATGACGTCAGTGGTGGGTCTTGGTACAAATGTGACATGGTGGGGGGCTCATATTTGAAGGTGATGCGATGAACTTGTCCGATGCGATCGCTATATCGCATCGGCGGGGAACGGGAAGGCATTTTAGTTGGACATTTGGTGCTTGGGACTACTGATCACCGATATCGCGATATCGCGTCGGGTAACGACGGATGGGGCATAACTTATATGGTGAGAATATTGCGATCTTGTGATGCGAGCTGGCTTACTAGGGTCTGCAGAGTGTTAAGGAAGTCGGCAAGGGGTTTATTTCGGTCGGAATGAGTGAGTAAGTGGGTCTGAAAGGCTTTTGAGGCTTCGAAAGGGGTCCGAAAACCTAAAAAAAAGGGATTTTATACTTTGGAAGGAGTCCATTATATTTAGAGGATGGTTTGAAGGGGCAGCATGAAAGTTCTTGCTAAGTTTCAAGTAAACTGAGCAATTCTCGGGGGTACTTATGGTTATTTTTCAACCAGGGGGATGGATATTTACATAGGGGATGATTTACATAATTTTAGTAGGGGGATGGGAGAATATAAGGAGCTAAATAATAATGTCAGTAGTTAATATGGAGATGGTAGGAAAGCACTAAGTTCGGGAGATCTTAGGCTGCAACTAGGGGACATAACCTTATAGAGAGAGTATGGAATATCTTTGAGCAAAGCAGATCTTCACCCAAGCTTTTGATATGAAAATGATGGAACTCAAGAGGTGTCAAGCAGATCTTGACCTCTTTTTGGGGAAGTTAGTTAATGATTGGAGGAGATGGAGAAAGGAAGTTAGTGATTCCTGTTTTTGAGCTTCTCGCATAGAACTACCTGGTGATTATGTCCTGAGTAAAGATGACACCTGGAAACCTGGAACTGATCAGCAATCAAGATTCAGCAACCTCAAAATTACCTACCCAGCCTACTTACCTAACATTTTTTCTTCTTTTGGTTTGGGTGCACTTAGATTTGCAAACCCATCATTTCAATTTTTCTTTTTCATGCTTTCTTATCTACAGACTACCCTTATTTCATCTGAGGGCCCAGATTAAGCTGTTGGGCTCCTTTGATTCTCTACCTATCTAAGAATCTGCCAAGATTAAGCTGTTTGGACAGATTTTCATTCTCTATATTCTAAAATAGGAAATTTAAACCTAGGGAGACCAAGATTAAGTTGTTTGGACCTCCCTTTAACTAAAAATTGGCAACACCAGAATAACTTCTCAAAATTTGGAAGGCAGTTAAATGAACTCTGAGTAGCCTTCTTCGCTTGGAGGCTGTTAAGCAAATATGGAGCATTGCAGCATGCAAAGTATGACATATTTGGCCTGTAAAATTGTCAATCATGAAATATGATTAACCTACTGTAGCAGGAGGCTAACACATCACACCTTGTACACTGGGAAGGTGATATGCATCGCACCCTCTACATTGAGCTTTCAGTATGGTCCAGTTTTGACCATTTATGAGTAGTTTTCAGTGGAGAACTTCTGGGAGATGATGTAATCAGCTGACCTTGTTCCTTTAGGCAGTGAAGCAACACTTTTAGGGACTTAGGAGCCCTCAGCTTATGGAAAATTATGATTGGGGTTGAAGTGCCCAAAAATTTCTATAACATGGACTCCCTACCCAACCCTCATCTATGAAGCCCTGAAGCTCCACTCCCTCTATCTATCTATACCACAATCCGAACTGAGATGTGCCTCTTAGATATCTCAACACATGCTTCGCAACCTTCCAAAATAGCTTGGTAGGTTGAACCATAGCTTAACTCAACTGGTTCACCACAAAGCATAAGTCAGGTCATGTGTTCACCAGATACATAGGTGAACCCACCAGCTATCGATAAATAGTAGTAGCTACTACCTCACCTGAAGTAGCATTCTCCTTCCTCCAGTTCCCAACTAGAGGAGTCTGCATGGGTTTGCACTTCTCCATGTGAAAGTTCCTAAGTATCTCATTGGCATACTTGCCTTGAGACACAAATAGTTCCCCATCTTTCTGCCACACCTCCATGCCTAGAAAGTAGTGCACAAGGCCCATGTCCTTCATCTCGAACTCTCTTGCAAGTTCCTCCTTGCAAGATTGTATTAGCTGATCATCACCTGTCAAAATCAGATCATTGACATAAAGAACAGTGATCAATGTTTTACCTTCTACCACGATGTGGTAAAGGCTCGCATTTGCTTCACTCTTGGTGAAGTCCAAACCAGTGAAATAGTTGTTGATCCTTGTGTACCAAGCACGAGATGCTTGCTTCAACCCATACAAAGCCCTCTTGAGTCTCCACACATGCGACTAACGATCGAAGGTCTTGAAACCCTTTCACTGCTCAATGTACACCTCCTTCTCAGTCTTCCCATTGAGGAATGTTGTCTTCACATCCATTTGGTGGATCTTCCACCCCATCTGAGCTGATAGTGCCAACATTGATCTAATCGATGAGTACCTTGCTACAGGAGAAAAAGTCTTATCATAGTCGATCCCCTCGACCTGTGAGAAACCCTGGGTAACAAACCTTGCCTTATGTTTCTCAACACTACAATGAGCTACCTGCTTTATCTTGTAAATCCATCTGGAACTCAGCACTGAATTGCCTTGAGGCCTTGAGACAACATCCCACAGATTGTTCCGAATAATAAAATCGTACTCCTCTACCATTGCATCAACCCAAACTTGTTGCTGCACTACCTCCTCGAATGAAGAAGGTTCAATATCTATACACTCCCCAACTAAGGCCATGTACCCAATGTACCGCTCAAGTGATCTCTTCTGTCTGCGCTGAGAATATGGTTGTCCCACATTCTCCTGTGCATCTAGCATCAACCTGTTAGCTTCCCTTGAGCATTCCCACCCATCTCTAGAAGTATCAGTATGAGTGGATGTCTCCACTCCTAGATCCTCTGCATCTAGTTGCTCCGCATCAATCTAAGGCTCCTCCTCCTTGGGAACTGGAAGTTCCTCATCTACATGCAACTCGAGCTCCCTCTCAACTGATAAGCGCATGGATTTCTGCTTGTCAGACTTCAGATCCCTACATACCATAGTATTATGAGTGGAAGGAAAGTACACTTGATAGCTGTGGGGTGCATCTGTGTACCCCATAAGTATTCCCAACTCAGCTATTGGGTCTAGCTTCTTCCTGGCATCTTTTGTCACATGATAGTAAACTAATGATCCAATGACTTAGAAGTGACTTACATCAGGTCGCTTCCCAGAATAGGCCTCCATAGGTGTCTTCATCCCCAGTATACGGTGCAGGCTTCTGTTCTACAATTATACTATTGTATTTCATGCCTCAGCCCACAAATGTAATGGTAGGCTTTGGTCATGCAACATTACCTGAGCTACTCCTAGAATTGGTTTGTTCTTCCTTTCGTCCACACCATTCTGTTGTGGGTTATAGGGTGTCGTCAATTCCCGTTTAATACCTTCTGCAGCACAAAAGTCTTTAAATTGTTGGGAGACATACTCTCCACCATTGTCATTGTGCAAGGCTTTTATTTTATTTCCAGATTCTTTCTTTGCCAAGGATTTAAACTCACAAAGCCTCAAGAAGGTCTAATCCTTCTTTTGCATAAATTAAATCCAGCATCTACAAGAAAAATCATCAATAAAAATAACATAGTACCTTTGTTTAGCGGTGGAGGATGTAGAGAAAGGTACACAAACATCTGAGTGAACTCGCTCCAGGATTTCTCCAACTCTATTATCTCGATCCAGAAAGGAAGATTTTGCATACTTACCCAAGTTACAACCTTTGCATGTAGTCGTCTTCGCATGTTTTCCCTTGGGTAATCCGGTAGAAATCTACCAAATGATCTTCAGGGCTCCATGGTGCAAGTGACCCAGTATTCTATGCCATAACTCACCAAAATCTTGGCTTTGCACCATCTCAGCTTTGGAACTCAAGTCAACACAATCATCTACCTCCAACTTGTAGAGATTGTTGACTCGAATCCCTATTCAATTTGTCTGTCCAATACCGATATGCCTTAGGAATACCTTTCCTTGGCTAAAGACTACATCATAGACTTTATCTTGTAGCATAGCGATAGACACAAGATTCTTCTTCAGACACGGTACATACTTTACATCAGTCAGGGTGAGGGGAGCTCCATGCTCCCTCCGAAACACAACCATACCTTCACGTGAAACATGATACTTTCCATCATCACCCATCTCAATCTGCATCTGGAGATCCTTCTCCTCCAAGGTACTGAAAATATTCTTGTCCCCTAACATGTGGAATGAAGCTCCATTATCCAGGTACCACACACATCCCACCATTGATGAAACCATGCATGTGATAAGCGAGAAATCCAGCTCAAACTATGAGGCTAGTGCCTCACTATCAAATCCATTTGAGGAACTCTTCTTGGATTTATTTTGTGGATAATTCCTAGCATAATGGCCCACTTCATGACAATGAAAGCATCACACTTTCGATTTGTCAATCTTCTTCCCACCATGGGAAGAATCGGATTTGGGATGGGATGCCTTCCATTTCCCTTTCCTCACCTTCCTCGCTAAGGCTAGATTTTCGTCAACTTCTTGCTTCGATGAGGATCCATCTTTGGTGCTTCTTCTTATTTCCTCCTACATCAAATCCAACTAAAGTCGTTCCCAATCTGGCAATTTTTCTCTCCCATTAACCAAGTCTTGGTAGCTATGCCAGCTCTTAGGGAGACCAAGGAATGCAAGAATCACTATGTCATCATCAGCAGTCGTGATCCCTACACTTCCAAGCTCATCCCTGCAGGTGGTCAGCTTGTTCAGATATGTAGAGATCATGTCACCCTTTTCACACTTGATCTTATGAAGCTTCTCTTTCAGTGAAAGCTTCCTCTGATCATTGTTGTTCTAATATTAATCTTTCAATGTTTTCCACATCGCAAATGGAGTCTCATTCCCATGTAGGCTTGAGAAAATGTGGTCTCAAACTCCCTCTAGGAGGATTCTCCTTGCTCTAGCCACACATTTTTTCCATTCTGCCAGTTGAGTAGCATCAGTTAGCTTTGGGCCACTTGATTAGAGGTTACAGTGAGTATGATGAGGCCAATTCACACATGTGGCATCATTGGACCCCAAGAAAAGTTGGACAAGGAAATAGGAGGCTTGGAGGGCATGAGGAGGACATATACTATGTCTATTCAATCTGTGAGTTGTATTGTTTGATTGCAGAGAGAGCAGGATAGCTTGAGAGCTGATTCTTTTTGTAACTTGAACAAGATTTCCACTTGTATGATAAGACAAAGTTGGGGTTTTAGGCTGAGGCTTTCCCCGTGATATTTCTTCTGTGTTATTTGTGATTGCTTTCTCATTCTCAGTTATATGTGTTCTCTTGATCTTGCTCAATTCAATTAAGCTTCCACAAAGTGTTGTAGAAGTAGATCCTATATTGTGTTTTAGTATATTGCATAATCTGTTGATCTACAGCGGGAATTTCTACAACATGTTGTGTCCATCTTTAGATAAGTTTGTTGTTGTGTTCATTGATGATACTAGTATATTCTCAAAATGAGGTAGAGCATGCTAAGCATTCAGTAGCAGTGTTGAGGTTGTTGAGGGAGCATTGATTGTATGCTAAGCTTAGCAAGTGTAGCTTCTTTTAGAGCAAGGTACATTAATTGGGGCATGTTGTCTCCAAGGAGGGAATTGTAGTAGATCTAGAGAATATAAGGGCCATCATGGAGTGGGTATCTCCTAAGAGTGTGGATGAGGTGAGATATTTCATAGGTTTGGAAGGCTATTATCGGAGGTTCATTGGGAACTTCTCACAGATTTCTTATCCTAACAAAACATTGCAGAGGAAAGGTAAGAAGTTTGAATGGATAACGAAGTGTGAATCTAGCTTTGAGTAGCTTAATTAGTTGTTAACACATGCACCGGTGTTACAAATTGCAGATCCAGACAAAGAGTTTGTGCTATGCATAGATATTTGCTGGAGAGGACTTGGTGGAGTCCTTATGCAGGATGGTGGGGTGGTGTGCTATAAGTCATGGAAACTAAATGAGCACGTGAAAAGCTACATGACACATGACCTTGAGTTATTAGCAGCCATACATGCATTGAACATGTGGATACACTATCTTCTTAGCAAGAGGCTTGTACCTTTAAGTGATCATATTTGGTTGAGGTATTTGTTTGACCAGTTGAATCTAAATTCTAGGTAGGCTAGATGATTGGCCAGGATCAACAAGTTTGATTTCAACATTGGGTACATCAAGGGTAAAGAGAACAAGGTGGAAGATGCTCTCAGTAGATGGGTACAGGTACATCACTTGGCATCTACGAACTCCTACTGGACAAACTTACAGGATAGGGTCTTACAGGCAGGTCAGCAGGGTGTCAAGTACATGGAGATTGTGCACAGGTTGCAACACGGTGCTGGTATAGGTATAGCTACAGGTGTAGATGCACAGGGTATGGATTATTGTCTTACAATGGATGGATTGGTTATGTTCTGAGATAGGATATATGTACTAGATAAAAGTGAGCTCAAGAAGATGATCTTGAGGGAGTTTCATGTGAAACCTTATTCAAGTCAACCAAGTTATTCTACTATTGACCAAATTTGAAGAGGGATGTACAAATTTTCTGGTTAGGTGTTTCAACTGCCAATAAGTGAAAGTAGAGTGTAAAAATCCAAGTGGACTGCTACAGCCAATCGTGATTCCAGAGTGGAAATGGGATGTCATTTCCATGGATTTCATCACTGTGTTGTTGAAGACAGTGACATGGTGATGAGCACTAGTATTGCAGCAAGAATGTTGCAACTCTTGGGGCTACCAACTTTAATTCATCAACCCGAGGTCTGTAAAAATTTGGAGGTGACAATGTTGTATACACAAATATATGCAATGGGTCCACTCTTTGTCGTTGTTGAGTTGGGTGATAGATCACTAGGGTTTCTCAAAACAATCTTCTATTGATTTAGAAAACGTTTGATTACCAACTGAGAAAGGAGAATTTTACCCTAACTGAGAGGATTGAAATGCTATCTACTGCATTAATGAAAGATTGAAATAGATGCCTAAAACACACAACTCATCTAGTTATTTGTTAAGATACCTGGATTCAGAATAATTCTAATTTAACAAAGGTTAAATCCTAACTAAACTAAGCATGAAATATGATCTAATCAAACATTTAACTCATGTGCACATGAATAAGCATACCAACCATTTTTTTTTTTTTTTTTTTGTGAAAACGTGAATGCTAATCCTTCTTGATTTTAAGGTAGGTGGGTTAGGTGTGGAGAGAGATGGTTGTGATGGGTTGGATGGCTTGGGAAGAAAGTAGGTATCTTCTCCTAGATTTCGTGATGAATTTCTCGCAAATGGGGCTCAACATAGGCCACTACAGGTCATCCTACAAGATGTCTATAGGATGTCCTAATTCACCTACAGGATTCCCTGTTTTCCTACAAGAATAGGCCAAAATCATAAGGAGTGATTTGGACAGTGGCATGGAGCTCAAGGAAGGTGAGTGATAGAAGGAATAAGGTAAGGAAGTCATTGGGACTCACTCAGAACTCAAACTGAAGCTGTATTATGGTTGGATTTGTTCAACAAGCATGGTAAGTTGTCATTGTGAAATGATAACTCAGATTGTGAACTTAGTGGCCTTTGGCAATCATGGGTGGGTATGGTTTGGCTGAGACTGATGATATGAGGTCTTCATGCATGTTAAAACTCCTACAACATACAAATCGTTGTTGGAATTTATCCATAAATCATGTCAAAATAAGAAAGATTTACATTAACATAGGAAAACAAAATTTCATCATTTATTTGTCTAGTTCATGCATGGAAATGCTTGAAGCCTATTATGAAAGTAGCATGAAATCTAATACAAAGGTTAAGATATCATAAATGACAACTGCAACCTATCTTTTAAAATTGAAAGATGCTGACCTAATTAGCAGAAAAACCCTAAATGTCATAAGAAACCATAATTCTGTCTTTTTGGGTTGAATGGAAGTTCTTCCTCAAACCATGGTCCCTAAAGGGAGGAATGAGGCGCGATACAACTATTATCAACCTTTTCGATATCTCCTTATCTCTCTAAAGATGTTATTAATTTGTGCACAAATGGAAGCAAACTAATCAAATTCACCAATACTTGTAATGAAACAATGTCAGAATCAACTCAACAAGTAATCTATTAAGTAACCTAAGCATAAAAGTACAATAAGAGGAACCTCTACTACTAGGGTTGGGCCCTAAACCAAGAGATTCAACCCTCTGAGTCAAATTAGTGCTGGATCATGGGGATGCTCATTTTCATTAACATATCAAAAGATACATAACAATTTTTTTTCACAATCCTTCAACTCAAAAATTCTTAGCTATGTTGCATAAAAAATCTAAATCCGAATGAGACTCTAGGACTTCTTATTTATACAACTTAATTTTCCAACAACTTCCTTAAATATAGGGAGTTTTGGCTCCCAATCTCAAGATTGACTAGTTCTTAAATATCATTGGCTCAGCTGCTAATGATCCTCATGAATCAGTTGCCTGCAACTCCGAGCTGGTGTGATTTGATTGAGGGATCTTCGAATGAGTGAGGATTTAATGAGGAAGATACATTGCCTATAATCTCTCCTTCTTGCCTCATTCGATTTCATGCACCTTAATTATCCATAGTTTGCTCCCAAAAACCTGCAATCAATGCACATTAGACCACTAGACATAACATCTTACTGTTACTCATCCCATTAAGCAAAATATAATTAAAACATGTAAGGAATTATGAAAAGAGTTGATCTTAGTAAGCTTAGAGGTGTATTAAGCTCCATGTATTTTACCCATTGATGAGCCTCATCATCACCCCCTATTGAAAGTGTTGCTCATCCTCTAAGAAACTCAATCTATGTCCATGTTCTTCATTTCTTTGGTGGCTTCCCTGACATCCCATGCTTCTGTTGTAGTCTCTTCCTCCTGTGAATAAAACCCTGCCTTCTTCTCTATCTCTTCCCACTGATCTATATCTTCTTCTTCTTTTCTTCCTTTCAATGTTCCCAAAAGAAATGGTGGACTGAACCTCAAGCCAATCCAATTGACTTTGAGTCTTTGTAGTGCCTACTTATAGATTGGGGTTCTATTTAGTGCCTCTCTCATTCTATGAGGAGAATGATATTCTCTGATTTTTAGGTTGTAAGGCAAGGTGTTCCATATCTTTTGGTAAGCTTGCTCATTGTCATCTCCGAGCAATATGAACATATCTTCAATGTGTGTGACTAATTGTTCTTGTACAACAAGGTACCTTGGTGCAAGCTTGGGATCATTTGCAATGAATTTGTGGGTGCTGATGACAACCATTCGGTTAGATTGTTCTACTCTGATCATAAGGGGTTTTGTCTCTTATTTTTCCATTAGATTTTTCATTTCCATAGCTCTTGTCTCCTCATGATTCATCCATGATGATAATGGCATCAGTTGCAAGTCCCCTAGCTTCGGCTTTGGGTCCCATACATTTAAATCTGTCAAGGCCAAATTGTGTAGGTAAAATTTAGATATTTGTTCTCTATCTTCCAAGGTTATTTTATCACAGAGATCAATGCATTGTCTATAGTATTGGAAGGGCATATTTCCTCTTCGTGCTAGGGTCTTTATCTAGAATTGTAGCCATTATTCCTTGAGGTATAAGGCATAAGACTTTGTTAGCATCCTGTATTCGATTCCCTCCATGGAAAAACTAGCCATAGTTTCCAGTTGGCTTTCCCTTCCTTGTAGTTGCTTCCTTAGTCATGTGTTCTCAGCCTCTAGTTGGGATTTCATCATTGCTTCTATGTATATTATGCTGCTTAGTTCTCTACCCATATCTTCCAATTTCTCCTCATGTGGCCTACATCCACTACCTCTTTTGATTTAGCAATTTGCATCCACTTGTGTGTCCTTGCCCTCTCTTTTTCAATTTCAAAGAATAGGGGAATGGAAAACTTCTGTGGTATTACCCTACCTCCTTCAATGAGCTTGTAGTAGGAGTTGAGATTTGAATGTGGGCTAGGTTCTCTCAGTTCTTGGCCTTCTTCCTTTTTTTCCTGTTGAGTAATTCCTTCCTCACTTGTTTTTTGTATTTCCTATAGGTTTGACATAGTTTCCTGTAGGGTTTCCTCTATTTCCTTTAGGTCTGTATGTGTCTCTTGTAGGACACCATTTCCCTTTTATGAGGTTGACCTTGTGACATTCCTCCTAACATAGATGATTGGAGACTTGGGATAAGCTTGTTTTGATGATCCTTCTCCTTCATTTATCTCTAGAGGGGTTGCCTTCGCTTGTAACTTTGGTGAATCCTCAATGACAATTGGTGTTTTGGTGGGGGTTTCAGGTCTTCCTTGTCTAATGCTAGTGCTCTTTCTTTTCCTAAAGTACAGTGGGGTTTGTCTTTGCATTTTATCCTTTGATTTGACAGGTGTAGTTAGGGCAGTAAGAGAAGTTGCTGCCCCTTTCTCTGTAGGCTCTGGAGACACTCTTGGTGATTCTTCTTCCTCTTTGTCTTGAGCTACAAAACTTTGTTCATCCTTCTGTCCATTTTCCTCTTTGCCATTTTATTTCTCATCCTCTTATTTGTCTCCTCCTTCCCCTTCTTTTTCTTCCTCTATTTCTTCACTCTACTCATATGTTTCTTCTTTTGTTTCCTCCTCTGTCTCTTCTTAATTTTCCTCCTCTCTTTCGTATTCATTTTCCTCCTCTGTTTCTTGTTCATTTTCCTCCTTTGTTTCTTCTTCTCCCTCACTAGAAGTAGGGCTTATGTTATATTCAATAGCTTTAATTTCTTCTTCTACTTGCTTGTGTGTAAATGTTGTCCATGCAATAGGGAATCTTAAGTTTTATAGAGCATCTTCAAGGACGAGTGTGATCAACCCATGATGGTCTAGTTGTAGATGTTATCCCTCCTCCACTTGATGCTCATGTCTATCATGAATTATAGAAGAAAGTAGGGTATACTCAATCTTTTATGAGGAGATGTGTTCTCTCCAAATCTCATTTCTTGGAGGAGTCTGAAGTGGCATCCATACACTGCACTGTATCTCCCTTCACATGAAACATATTTGATGAGGTGGTAATTGACTTCATTCCAAGGGTGTGGAATGCTCTCCCTTCTAACCCCATTTTTGTCCTCTATTGGTTCTTCTACTTCAAAAAAGAAGCTTTTCTTTGCAAGGGTGTTGTTATCCTTGTCTTCTTTTCTCCATGATAACCCTAGGGGGAGTGTAGTGATTCTAGTTATAACCTCAAGGGTAATTGCTACTGATAAAAAATTCACCATAGTAGTGGCATTGGTCCTAGTGAGGGGAATGAGTGAGAGGGAAAATTATTTGGCCACATTATCATCGTATCCTCTCATCCTATCAAAGAACCCCATCCATTGATGCCTTCTGAAAATCTCCACCACATGAGGATGTTGGTGGATTCTTGCTGTGTTTGTGGGTTTTATCTTATTGAAACCTCCTATCATCTTTCCCTGGTAATTGTAGAGCTTGTGTGGATATAGTTCAAGAATTATGGTAGGTGAGGAACTTTTTAATTTTAACTTTTAGTGACATGCAATACAGTCCTTCTATACTAAGATGCACTGCAAATTCCTAACAAAATCAAGGGTTTCCTTTTTTTTTCAAATGGAAAATATGGAAGTTATGGATCCTACCTCACTTTGCCACATTTTGGTTAGAATAACCCTTGATTTGACTTCCCTTAGTGTGCACTGATATCTTTTTAGGTTGATTCCTCTATATCTTGTAGGCTTCCTATAGGTTTCCTACACTGTAGATGCTGACTGTTTCTTGTGGGTGCTATTTCAGGAAGGCTGAGAGCAATCTCTTCGTTCAATGGATCCTCAAAGTTTCCTTTTCTTTCTTTGTGTGGGAATTAGTGTTTTATTTCCATTTATGTATGATCGTGTGGGGTGGTGTGCTAGCTAGCTAAGTACACCACCCCGGATCTCTTCTGCGAGTCTGCGGATCTATCTTCGTCCGATCTCTTCTGCGAGTCTGCGGATATCTTCTGCGGATCTATCTTCGTCCGGATCTCTTCTGCGAGTCTGCGGATCTCTTCTGCGAGTCTCTTCTGCGGATCTCTTCGAAGAATAACTTCTATACTCTCCGCGGATCTCTTCTGCGTCTCTTCTGCGGATCTATCTTCGTCAGGAAGAAATTAGGGTTTAACGCTGTGGCTCCAGCTACTGCGAAGTTAACTCCCGTGCCGGTGGAGTCTGAACGGTTTTTAATGTGCAGATACGGCTCTAAGAATGGCAGATCGGAAGCTTGTGCTGGCAAACAAAATTTACAAGATTAAAACGAAAGAAACTAAACCCGTAAGCTCCTCTTCTACGGATCTCAGAAGTCTCGGTGGCTCAGATCTCGACATTTTGAGACAGGTATATATTCCTGACTCCTCTCCAGCAGCGCTCCTCTTCTCCTCTCTTGAGAAGTCTTGGTTCTCTTGAGCAAGTAAAATATGGTTCCGAGCTTCGCAAAAATCACTGGTGGCTCATCCGCCTCTGAAGGGCAATCTCCTGCCCATATCGTGAGTGAAGCCCCAGCTCCCACTATCCATGTGGTCCAGGACTCACTCGATGAAGCTTTGAAGTTCTCCGAAAGTGCCCTAATTTGCCGGTTCAATGGTTTTTGGCCGAGGCTTATAGCACTCCACAATTGGATCTCGGAGGTATGGAAGCCTATCATTTCTGATGTAATTAATATCTACCCCTGTGCTAGAGGTTTCTTTATAGTAGATTTTGAAAATCCTGAAAGCAGACAATGTATTCTAGACTCCGACCCTTGGTTTTGGGAAAAATCAGGCCTATTCATGAAGCCATGGAACCCATCATTCGATCCCTCTACAGCAGTGATAACCTCAGCACCAGTTTGGGTGAGATTGCCAAGCCTACCCTTGCATCTCTGGAATCTCTCCTCGCTAAAAGCCATCGGAAATGCAATTGGTAAATTTTACTGCAGGTGCTCAGAAACAGAGGAATATGCCAGAACCACCTATGCACGCATCTGTGTGGAAATGGATTTCAGCGTCGGATTCCCAGCTGAAATAAACCTAACAAGTAAAGACTATGTGTGGAACCAGAAGCTTGATTATGGAAGTGTCCTCTTCAGATGTCGATCGTGCTTTGAGACGGGGCATCTAGCCAAAAATTGCCAAAAGCTTCCCCGAAAAATTTTGCTAGAAAAAATCACCACAGATCTACATGGTGGGAAGGAGCACAAAAAGAACACTACACTGTCATCCAAGAAGAATACTCTCGAGAAAAATCTGAATCA